>CAKALG010042693.1:0-12092 GCA_916700815.1 Helicolenus hilgendorfi
CGTTAACAAGCTTTTTCTTATTCTTACATTGAGTCCCTTTGAAGCTGGGCAGTGTGTGGGGGGGACCGAGGACCGATTAACTCCTCTAGACCGGCCTTCGGACGGTTGGATGAGTTTCTGACATGTCAGAAATTTTGGTCGGACGTCCATGGGCTCTTGCACACTTGAAGCAGAGAAGCCGATTCCCCAACGTCAGTGACTTTTTTCTCCTCTTTTTACAGTAATCAGAGTGTAGCTATCAAGATAACAATGTAGGCTACAATAGATATATCTAGTAAAACGTAGCAAGCTTAGCTCCAATTCTCTCTGCAAAATGGACAGACCACACTGATGACGTCTAGCCACCTGCGAGCCCATATACACCGGCGCCTCTTTTTTTTTTTAGACATTTCAGCAGACAGGATGTCACAGATGATGAAGGCAGCATGTTTCTGCCTTGTTAGCATCGTGACCTGTACACACCTCTGCTATCAAAAAACTTTACCTGCCTCTGAGCTATTAAACCAATCTTTATTGACAACTGTCAACAGCCAGAACGGCCAGCAGGAGCCAACGGGCTGTGTTTTTTTTGCTATTTTACATGTACAGTGTGAGCACTCAGTCTACTCATACAGTAGAAGTAGGAATTACACAACAACATGTCGTACAGTGTATGCCCAGCTTAAATCCAATGCATTGTAATTTTCAGGAAAAAAATGCTGAAATACATCACGACAGTTTTTTATCACTGCATGACTCCGTTCTCTAAATGTTTGGATGGAAAAGTGTTGCATGACTTCTAACAAATCACACTTTATTTTCATCGTAGCGATCACTTTGTCAGGCGATGGCTTGCTGTCGGGTAAATAGAGTTTACAACGTTCATAATCATCTTCATTCTCCTTTGAAGGACACAAAGACGATCCCGCTGCTACTGTTCTGGAGCAGAATCCAGGACTCGAGCCACGGTACACAAACATGTGTAAACCAAATCTCTCGTGGCGTCTGATGGGAGCGTGCCAACAACTGAAGAATGAGGAAGAAAACATGTAAATTTAGAGGACCGTACTCTTGGTTAAGCATACTTTTAGTCCATTAAATTCAAATCCACCAACCATTTCTCCATGTTATTAGCAGTCACGCTTTCCGTTTGTGTTATTTTGGTTTAAGAAAATAGTTGAAATTAGCATGAGATAATTAAGCTTGGGTTGGCTGCAGACAGCATTGGACTCACAAGTTCTGTTGTCAAGAAAAAAAACAGTAAATCATCCCAGGAGGACAAACGACCAGCAAACACAGATGCTGTGAAAATGATCATTTGGATTTTTTTTTTTTTGGGAGCTTCCTGCATTCGAAAGGTTTCTGTTCGGCAGCCAAACATCAGAAACCGGTGCTTCCTTAAAACTCACAAACAAGGACACGATTTCTGAGCTCATCCCTGCTTATTACTGCAGGTGACGGGTCCAAAAAAATAATGACTAAATGTTCACCGTGATGCCAGCAGAGCCGTCTCAGTTTCAATCATCTGCACATTGATTTTTATACTGTGGTAAAATGAATGGAAACTAATGGCTGCCTGGAAGATATGAAATCAATTAAAAATGCATGGCAAGCTTTAAAACGCCCATAAAACATGCAAAACAACCAGTGCGCTCCTTAAACTCATTACTTCTTAGCGCCTCAGTCCACTAGGATTTTATTAATCTACACATAAACTGTCAGATGAGATATCTCATTATCAAAACTTCAGTCTTGTTCATTTTGATATAAGTTCTAAGCACACAAATATATATTTGTTGGGTTGAATTCTGTAAAAGAAGACATTTGGAGAGACATGTGGTGATTCGCTTGACGGCTGGAGTCATCAATCAATTACTTTGGCTGTCTGCTGATTTTGTTTATTTAAGCATAGCTTAAGCTTTTAGCTCTGTGACTATCATCCTTTTTTTTTGCCTCTCGTTCCATCCGCCGTCGCTTTGGCCAGAGTTTCATGCTGTTGATGGCTGCGAGGTACGAGTGATGTTCCAAACCAGCTCATTAACACGCTCCCCTTCACACTGTCTTTCATACCGAAAAAAAAAAGCCTGATTCAATTCCAAACCTATTTAACTTTTCAGTTCATAGACGCAGTCACTTTGTACATTAGCGGTCGGAAACCTAGACGCTTATAGCTTAGACACCCACAGAGTCAAGAGAAAACAGCATGCTGGGAAGAGGAGAGGACAGACATGAAAAGAGCAGCACACATCTCATTAGCACCCTTTTTCTCTGCGTCCAGCTAGCTAACTGGGCAGCCGGCCTGCCGCCCCGTCAGGATGCTCGCGTGGTAGAAACCAGAATAGTTGAAGCATTTCACTTCCATCCTCAGATGCATCCCCGGGGATTAAGAAATCATCCTCACATTTTCGAAAAGCCCAGCGCCTGGAAATAGAGTCTGGGATGTGGGGGCGGATAGGTCAGAGGCCCAGGCGCATAAGTCATTTTCTATTTTACAATCCTAACTGCTTAGTTAATGGAGTTTTTTGAGGTAAGCACAAACACCAAGGGAAAGGGAGGGGAGGGAGCGCTGCTGGCTCAGTGAAATTCACCTTCTTATGGACTGAGGGGAAATTACATGCTGTGGTATTAATGACAGCAGGAGGAACTTTACAGCAGTAATGCAACTTTACAACAGTTTTTTGGCACTAACAGTGTTGCAGATATTGACGGAACAATACAGTAATCTGATGCCATAAAAGTAATAAATAGATTAAAAAACAGAGACCTTATTCAGCATATTTCTTTTATTGAATTTAAATTATATTTCTGTTGTATTTTAATTAGGGCTGTTAATCAATTAAAATATTTAATCACATGATTGTCCATAGTTAATCATGATTAATCGCAAATGAATCGCATCACGTTTTTTTTATCTGTTCAAAATGTACCTTAAGGGGAGTTTTGTCAAGTATTTAATACTCTTATCAACATGGGAGTGGGCAAATATGCTGCTTTATGCAAATGTATGTATATATATATTACTGAAAATCAATTAACAACACAAAACAATGACAGATATTGTCCAGAAACCCTCACAGGTACTGCATTTAGCATAAAAAATATGCTCAAATAATAACATGGCAAACTGCAGCTCAACAGGCAACAACAGCTGTCAGCCACCCATTTTCATTCACATATCTTGAGGTCAGAGGTCCCTTTGAAAATAGCCAAGACAAGTTTTTCCTCGCCAAAGTTTAGCGCAAGTTTAGAGCGTTATTTAACTTCCTTCTCGACAAGCTAGTATGACATGGTTGGTACCGAAGGATTCATCAGTTTTTTTCTATGATGACAGTATCTTCACTCTAGCTTTTCTAGCTACAACCTAAAAATCACAAGTTGCATTAACGCGTTATTATCGCCCCAATTTTAATCATCAAAAAGCTAATGCTAGTAGCTCAATAATAAACAAACAACTCATTACTGATTGTGATTGGTTGGGGTGTGCGCAGGGTTACTGCCGGAAGAGGCCCGGTGGCAAGTATCTTTTGACGGGGCCGGCGGCTGCGAAAACATTAACAACAGAATGCTGATCTCAGACCTGCTGTTTCCCCAAAGTGCTTGCACGTCTTAACCAACAGATGATATTGGTGAGCTTTCCGACAAAATATAACTAATAAAAATAAATTTAAAAAAAAGTCCCAGATCCTTAGGCCTGGTGGAAACCACTTCACGGCTCATTGTGGATTTAGCGACCTCGTATTTTAAAGGTACCACGTGGAGTTTTTGACCACTGGCAGCGCTAAGCGGAGATGTTTTCCCAAGTTGTTTGTATCGTGCATGAGGATGAACTCTGCTGAGTGACAGCTGGTTGCAGTAATGTAAAAAGAAGCGCAGAAAGGCATCTGTGAAGAAAATGACTTTGCAAATGTTTTATGAGGAAGGAAATTCATTCAACACGTGTGTCAGACCTCAAGAACACACAATGTGCTCGGTTAACAAACAGAACTCTTGTTTGTTTAAAAGAAAACCTTTAATGAAAACATAGTTTGACCTTTGTTTTGAACTGCGTTGCATGCTACACAACTACTAAACTGTCCTCATAAAGTAGCCTACAGCAGGTAAACTTTGATGGACACTGGCTACACTCAGGGAGGCTACACCATCGGGTACTGTTTAGGGTGTGCGCTGCCTCTCACTCGGTGCATCCTGGGATAGGCTCCAGCCCCCGCAGCCCTGAACAGGATAAGCGGTTTAGAAAAAGGATGGATGGATGGATATTCCAATTTCAATGTGGCAAGCAGATTAGCAGATTATTGCCATAATTGCCTAGCTCATAATAATACAGTTACTCCAGCTACAGTATTCTTCATTGTCTCCAGCCTAATTTAATCATATTTGTCAACCACAGCGTCAGCTTTAGACCGCGTTCTTCAGCTTAAGCCCTTTAGTTATTGTTCTTTTTCCATAATGAGGGATGTTTCTGCACCAGTAAATGGGATGAAATTAAGTCCTTTAATCAGGTAGGAGGAAATATTCAGGAGGTGATAGTCCTCTTAACTTTGAACCAGACAATTCCTTGTCATTTTAAAACTGAAAAAAACATAATGTTGTCAAGCGTTCCCTCCCAAGGGTGGAGCAAAAGTGCAGCTGCAGTTCACGAGTCTGATGGTACGACAGTAAATGAATTCCTGAGCCACCGAAGAGAACTTTATGTCATTAATGATTTCTTGGGTTTTGACATGTGAGCTATTTAATCCCACTTGGCTTTGATCCATTTCCAATATTTCTGTGTGAGAAGTAAAGGAAAAAAAGCTTAGAGGGAATAGATGTCATAGATATGGGAGGAGTTGGGGGGGTTTTAGTCGAGCGTGCATGCATGTGCGTGGATCTTTTTTTCTGTCTGTCACAGCAGCTCACATCCTCACCCATCACGCGGTCCACAGTGGCTTCGTCACTGCAGCTAACAGAGGGAGCTTGTCATGAGCGCACACACACAGAAAACACAGACACACAGACACCAGTGCTTGTAGCAGTACTCCCTTTTTTTCCACAGTGAAATGCTGAATGCTGGACCTCCTCATCATTGACTCATGATTACACTACCGGGGCTCATTCCAAGAATCTGAATCATTTTAATCGCTGAACATAAAAAGCACAATAAACAGACTTTTATTTTGTTAACATTTGAGCGGACACATCTGACTGCCGCATTTACCCTGAGCCTCACGGTGCCGGCGACAACACGCAGCAGTTACAGGGACGACAGATGTTCGGCGGTAGCTATTTACAAGCAGTAGCCTCGCTAATCTGTTTTTTTCACTTTCATTTGGTTTAATTGAGGAGGACTTGGACTAGATCCTCTCTTACATAAAAAAAAAACAAAAAAAAACAGCCAAAGATACTTCTGTGCTGGCTGACTGACAGGTTAGTGTATGCATCAAAGCAGCAGGGAGGAGAAATAATGAAGCTGTGAGACGAAGGCCCACGGGCCCTATAGAAAAAGCACCGAGCCATATCTCTCAAGTCATTTGACAATGATATACTATTAAAGAAGAAAATAGAAGCCTGCCTTTGAAATGAATTTTGTTATCCTGTCATGCAAATGAAAAAGTCCACTGGAGACCGGATGTCTGGATCTGTCTGGAATATTGAATAGTCTCATGTCAAGAGAACATCAACCTTTTGTGTCATAAAAAAAAATCAATTTTGGATACACGGCAGAAAATCTACTCCACGAATTGTGTGAATAGAGAGGTGACCCCCTCAACCCCCCAGCTTTAGATTAGAGACGGGAAAGTCAGGAGTTAAGAGAGGGTTATTTAGGGGGGAGTAGTGCGGTATAGCGAGGTGTCAGGATGGAGAAGAAAGGGGGAAAGACAAAGCGTTGTGCTGCAGCTGTCACGCTGAATCTCTCAATCAACAGCTGAATTAGTGAGGGGATGTGGAAGCAATTAATCAGGTTTAACAGCGGCCGCCAGGAAGAGGAGAGGGGGGGGGGGCAACCAGTCAGTACATCAGTTTGTGTGCTGTTTGGGTGTGAGCTGACTTATAGGTAAATTATAGGTAAATGAGGAGAGAATGACTCACCAGACATCTAGAATATTGCCACGTAATTAATAGGGACTTAATAAAATAGGGATTAATAGTTGTAGCGTCGGCCAATTTGACCACGGACATGAGAGCGACAGCCGGCTTGACCGCATGTTACCGCGTTACGATAACGTTTCCTGTCCGTGACAGAGTCAGCATGCAGCTTTAGCCGGGATGTCTAGCTCTGCTTTTACTACAATGTGTGAAACCCAAAGTGTTTCCATACTTTAATGGATGTGTCGTGTTTACTACTTTGGATTTAACATGTGAGGGTGCAGGTCGTATCTACGCTGACCCTCCATCGTTTTCTACTTCTTCGTTTCGGCTCGCCGCAGGAGGGAACTGCGGCCGGCTTTGGTTTGTTTTGGTTGACGGATACGGAACGGATATGACGTCACGTTACTCAGACTGCAACCATAAAAGAACTAACTTTGTTCTACCTCTGCATTGACTCAAATTAAGCAAATATATTGATTCTGGCATTACAAAAAAAAGATTGCGATACATGGGACCAAACCAATCTACCAGCTGAGCTACCGTATAACCACCCAGGTGCATATCAGCTGAAGAATAGGTGGTTAAAGGAGTACCCCTATGATCTAGCACTACACTGACACATGTTATAGGAGTGGATGAAATTAGATGCCACAGAAGCAGAGATATTATTTCATGAATGCTTCTTCCTTGACCCTTGAATGTTTGGCTGGAGATTTGGGTGTGTTATGCTAGCAGCTGCTAACGTAGCCTGGAGCAGAGATGAGGAGAGGTCTGGTGAGCTCACTTCTTTCCAACTCTACATCCCCCAAACTTTTTTTCAATTCCAAACTTGTAGTCTTCAGCACCAACCAATATTGATTTCACACCGCTCCCTCTGGAGCCACAAAAGGCTTTATACAACTTCTTTTCACATATGCAGTAGCACTCCCCGAGACCTGTAAACAGACTTTGATGTGTAAAAATCTATTGAGTGCCCCGGTAAGTTTTGGGCAAAAAAAGCAGCACATGAAGATTTAAGGGTCAGCTCACCCAAATGATGAACACATGATTGTCCATAGTTAATCAGGATTAATCGCAAATTAATCGCAACTGAGCCACCGTCTGCCACCAATCTTTGCATGTAAAACTATTCATTAAAAATAGTGTTTTTTAGAATCGATACAGTATCACAAAATATAATATGATTTTTTTTTTCACCCCTATTTGTGCCAAAGGTCTGGATTGCTCCTCTGTATTCTATTTCTATGCTGGTGTCTGCACACACAGGCATGTATTTGCTACCATTCGTTCTTCTACAGGATAAAAAGAAACATAGTTGGTTGCGTCAATGTTTCTCCGTTTTATTCTAATTCGTGAATTGTTTTAATTTGAGTGTTTTCATGTCAGTCTACACATCGAGTGGACCTCTTTCTGGCCCAGAGAACGCATCAATGTCTGTGACTAAAGGCAGACAGAAACTCGTGTCCCCTTGTTAATAGAAAATTTAGAAACAGCAGTCTGTTTCCTGTCAGTCAGCTGACAACCGCAGGAAGACATGAAAGTCTCCGCCAGGAAAAAAAAATCCCTGAATAACACGCAGCCTGACAAACTTAATTGTCACATCCATGTCATTTCTTACACGTGGCTGCTTTGTTTGCCAAGACAGCCATTCATTTCAAGCCAGGTTTGAAATACCCGAAGAGCTTGCATATAAAAAAAAATGACAGAAAATGATCTAATTACACATGGCATGCATTGCAAGGATGATTGGTGCAAATGTACACTACACAGAGGCAGTAGTAAATGGGCTGGAACTCTAAATGACACCGGTATTCTCTTTTTAATGTGCGTGTGACTCGCATAGAAATGTGCTGCGATGTGAACAGTAGTCCCTTGTGAACAGGGTAAGGAGGAGAGATGTTAGCTTGCATTATGCAAATGAGAAACAACACTGTCAGAGTGGACGCAGTCGATCAAGACGATTGCCATCGACACACACATGCACACGCGTGCTTGCGCTCGGAGGCAATGCAGTCAATTTAGACGATAATACTGAAGCAGCCAAGGACGCTAACGGAGGTGAGAGAAGAGCCAGACTGTCTTTAGCCCTGATTCCTTTTAACATTTCATTGATACAGACAGAGTCTCTCTCGCTGCTGGCTGGCTG
The DNA here is from genome assembly GCA_916700815.1 of Helicolenus hilgendorfi. NCBI lineage: Eukaryota > Metazoa > Chordata > Actinopteri > Perciformes > Sebastidae > Helicolenus > Helicolenus hilgendorfi. The sequence continues at coordinate 8,192 of CAKALG010042693.1, forward strand.
GCTGGCTGCTGACCTCCACAACTTGTTGCCAACGGTCTTAACTTAATAGAGCAGGACACTTATTTATGGACGGGGAGGCAAAGATAAATTGTTGCTCTCTCTGTTGTTTCCCAATTCCATTTGCATTACTTCAGTGAGGTGTTGAGTTTCTTCATTCACTCCAAAAACACATTAACTTTATCCACTGTTGCTTTGTGTTGAATCATGAAATTCAGATAATGTAGAGCTGGGGCCTCATTACAGAAAAAAGATCCTAACTGCTTGTACCATCTTAACTTAAAGGGGAACTCCATAGACATAGACGTGCTCCATAGACAGTGAATTGGGAAAGATGTTACAGGTGACAATAAGAGCACCCAGGGGAGTATGTTGGTACATTTTCTGTTTCACAACTGAGAACATTACAATGGAGAAAAGGTAATTGGGCTATAAAACATCACACGTTTGAGATTTACTTCTCAAATAACATAATGGAATTCTTAATTTAGGTGATGTTCCCCTTTAAGTTTCACAGATAAGACTTATCTTCCCAATACAGAAGCAATTCCTGAACTTCTGGCTGTGTCCTATCTCAGACCTCCTATCTCGTCTTAACTTAAGAAATCCTAATTATAACTGTAAATTAAGATTCTTCAATCATCACTCGTCTTGTCATGCCTGTATCTATGTTTAGAACGTACCGGTAGGCTACTCGAGATGGACAAGCCGTAATGTCAAACGGCTCTCACTTGTCACATTAATACATGGTCCGGTAGCCTATTAATCATTATATGTCGGTGTTGCTCCCCATCTTCAGGGACGTCACAAGAACCGATGTTTCGGTACCAAGTCAATGGCAAAAATTCTGAAAACGTGATGGTACTCGTTTTTTATGATACAGGGGTTACGATTCAATATATTGCGATACTGCAAACAAGGCGATATATTGCGATTTTTTAAATCTAATTTTAGGAAAACTGTCATAGTATGAAGAACACGCTGCCATATGCATAAAATCTGCGTAAAACAAAAGTTTACTTTTTCATGCAATCAGGCACCGGGGATCAGGACTCAAGACTGATGGAGTCACGTCATCCCGGGGACGATAGAAAATTTCCCTGATGATGCTACATTGGGAACAAAAAATCGGTGTTGAAATTCACAGGACGAGAGCTAGCTATAGAGAGAGAGAGCTAACAGCTATTGTAACGTTAACAATGATTGCATTGAGATACATTATGATGCATTCAAGTTTTATTAAATAAAAACAACATTATCATGATGTATTCAAATGTCATTTTGTCAAGTTTTGTTTTTGCTCAGAATCTTGAGGCAGATCATCAGGGGTTAACAATAAATTCCCAAAAACCAGTATGCAGACTGTAATAAAGTAGTGGATGTTGAAGTACATGGGATTTATTGTTTTTTACCGTGGTATTGAATTGGGTATCGAGAATCGTGTAATTTCACTGGTATTGGTATTGACTACTAAATTTCTGGTATTGTGACATCCCGATCCATCTTCATTGTCATTGCCATACAGACCAAACAACAGTGCTGCTGCCATTTTGGCATTTATTTTGAATTTAGGACAGGATCTACAGTATGCCGTCCTAATTTAGGAATTTCCCAAATTAGGAATCCTAAATTAGGATGTTTCTGTAATAGCTAAATTCCTATCCTGAGATGAGACCAGATTCTTTCCTAAATGCATGTTAGGAAACATGTTTCTGTAATACCAAAACTCCTAAACGCCATACTAAACTTAGATAAACTTAGGCTTTCAGACTGTAATGAGGCCACTGGTTAGTATTTTGGTGGGTCAAATAAAAGGCCAATAGCTGTCAGGGCAGGACAGTAAAAAGTTCTACTCTGTTATAAATAACCTCTTTCCTTGGCTATATGAGTATCAGCTGCTAAAGGTTTGTAAAGAACAATGGGTCTGGGAATAGTAATACAGGCACAGTTTGAGGACAATTGACAATAGCCTGGCCTTTCTAGTGCTAGCACTTGAACCAGGGCAGGAAATCAACTTTTTTTTTTTTTCTTCTTACTGGCTTCTGTGACCTGTGCATCCCCAGTAATGAAAAAGCTTCCACCTTCCAGTCAATCATCTGAACCAGAACAGGATGTGACCGGTTCTGAAACTAAGAAACATCCACCAAAATGATGACAGTTTATAACGATTTATATGTGGTTACAAAATGTCTTGTATCTGTCATCATATTTCACTCTGTTCATAGAAGCAAAATCTAGGGCCAAGCACAGGAAGCGGTGACATGGGGAAAACAGGGACTTTCCTGGCTCAAAGGAAGGCACGTGACCTACTAAAACTTGATGTATTTTGTTGATAAGGAGAATATATTGACACATATATACTGTTTAGATGTGTGAGGCCCCATTTGAGCATAGGAAGCACATATTTCCATAACTGAAAACAGAAACTGAAACACTCAGCAGGATATAGTGGACAGAGTTTTCAAGGTAGAGTGAAGATACAGATACACTAAATAACGCTACGAACGATACGAACTTGTGCTAAATTTTGGCAAGGTAAAACTGGCATTGGGATTTCCAAAGGGGTCCCTTGACCTCTGACCTCAAGATATGTGAATGAAAATGGGTATTATGGGTACCCACGAGTCTCCCCTTTACAGACATGCCCACTTTATGATAATCACATGCAGTTTATTGAATGCAGTACAAATGTGTTATTGTCCTCTATTCTGAAATAGTGTAATATTTCTGCATACTGGGGTCCCTAAACAGTCTTGGAATTACATAAATTGGGTATCACTGTAAAGCTGAGAATCTTGTGGATCCAAGGAGCCCAACTGTATTCATGTGTGATGATGCTAGTCCCCATAGTAGTAATAAAATGACCTGTGGCGACCTCTAGGATAATCACAGCCTTATGAAACTTTACAGCCACAAACTAAAGACCTAGAGCATTCAGAGGACGTATCGTCGAAAAATGCAATTCTTGCAGAAATCTCCAAATGTTAGAAGATTTTGATACTAAATCACAGCATAACATTTTCTATGGTGTTCCTCAAGGTCTTGGTGTCTTAATGTGGTATTTTAGAGGGATTATTGATCATTTTTATCAATTCTTGAGTAGAAAAAAATGATTAATTGTAGCACAAATCTGTGTAACAAATGGTATCAACCCTAAAAGATTGCTGCAACATCTTATGAGATATAATAGAGCATGGCAATGACCTTCATATACTTACATCATAATGTTCTAAACCCTTTGTACTAATTCATTCATTCATGTTTATTTCTGATTTATGACAAGACAAACTTGACACACAGTGCTGAGCTGCATCTCAAATTAATCTTCAGGTTCCCAGCTTTCAGATGATGTACACCATTTCTATGTGACATCTACTGTTGACCGGCTATCTCCCCCTAAAGACCCCCTGTTCAATTGAAAGATGTGTCAAATACTTTGTTCATCATAGGTTAAATATTACAAGTACAAATGTTAAAAATGTATCATCCTGTTTTATTATCTTCCCACCTATAGCGCCCAGTGTGATTTTCACTACAGTGAGCATTTAAACAGTCGAGTCTCTTTAAACAAGTTTTATTATAGCCAACATGGTCAAATGTCTGTAAATGCAACACAGAGTTTAAACAATGCTGTCGCCTTAAATTCCCTCTGTAGGATAAATCCCCGGGCTAAAGGCTCCGTAATGATATCAGTGGAGCAAACAACATTACTGCGGTCATTAATTGCCCACATGGGTACGACGGGGAAATGTCACAAAGTCACATCACAGCCTGACCCGCCGCTGCCCTCACACAGACGGTGGAAGCAATTTCCATTTTGTCACCAGCGAACTATATCTGGAGAGGAAACAGTGAGTGAGCAGGAGGAGAGGATGGACGCCGCTCGCTGTGGTCTGTGGAACGT
>CAKALG010042701.1:5008-21499 GCA_916700815.1 Helicolenus hilgendorfi
TTCTGTAATTCCCCCTTTTGGAGGAGGAAATATTTTCAATATTGTTTACATAAAAGTAATTTATGGTGCTGTTGGATTGCTGCTAGACCGCCTCGTTTATACAGATGCGTGTGGCAGAGAAAACATTTTTTTGGACTGCAGTGAAACTGTTGTTTTTGAGAGGCTGAACAACGAAAGATATGGACCGAGGCAGAATATATCGTTAAATAAAAACATGTAGTGAATTTTGGAAATAACAATAACACAACCTCTCTTTTTTTTTAGTAAATTTTAAACTTTTGGGCTGAGGACTGAGACAATTACAGAGATGGCTCCGTGTGTGTTTGAGAGAGAGGAGGGAAGAGAAAGTGGAGGTAGGCTAATGTTTAATAATAATTAGAATGTGAACGTTATGAATGGAGCTTCGACCTACTCGATGCAGCCCTACTTGGTCAATTTTTCTTTTGATTACTGTCAGATGAGCACTTTGTCTTGTTCGTCTCCGAAGCCTCGTCTGTTTTTCTTTATGTCCCTGTCAAATATCTGTCCATTCTGTAAACCTACAGACTACCTGTCTGAATGAAAACCATTGCTACCATGGATGTATAAAGAGCTTTGTTTACTGTTCTGCTCTACAGTTTGAGAACCAATGTCTTAACATGAGCTCTGTGGGTGGACACCACATGTGTCCTGGGTGTCTCCTGATGTGAGCTGGGATAGACTTCAGCCTCCTAACACCCTGAATGGGGCAAGTAGTTCGGACAATGTGCAGATAGATTCAATCCAACAGACAGCAGTGAGCAAAAATAATGAATTGGAAAACTCTGCAATGAACAGTTTTTAGTCAAACTATTTGGTACAGAAAAAATTGTACATATTTAAACTCTCTATGAGATCTGTGGACTATTCTTAGTAATAAGAACATTGTTTCTGTGAACACACTTGGCAGCAGCACAAGCAGAAATCCATTCAAGTCATTGTTTGAGGGAAACCAGCAGAGTCGGGGACTGATATGTCAAATTAAGGGCAAACGAAGCCAAAACTATCTGCATGGCTGTTTATAAGAAGTGGACCCAGTCACCGTGACGTCAGCCATTGGCTTGTGGGCTGCCGTTTTGAAGCGTCGAGTTCGACATTTTGGACGTCGCCATCTTGTTTTTTTGCAACCAGAAGTGGCACAATAGGGTGGAGCTATAAGTACAACCGAACACTGAATAACACATTTTTAGGTTACAAAATGTTACAATTAACTTTCATGAACTGAAAACACACTATGAGTTGTCCGTGTTTTCGTCTTAGAACTTTAAACCTTTAAAGTCCTGAGACAAAAACCCAGACAACTCCCAGACTGGACAACGCCGTGGTAGCGACCTGTCAATCACAAGGTAGCCACGCCCTAAAGCATACCCTGCTTTATGGTCTATTTGACTCTAAATGGGACCATAATTTGCTAAATGAACATCATGCTGTATTGAAGAAGACTTGGAACTAGCAATTGAGACCATAAACTCATGTTTACAATGTTTATTGAGGTAATAAATCAAGTGAGAAGTAGGCTCATTTTCTCATAGACTTCTATACAATCAGACTTCTTTGTGCAACCGGAGGAGTCGCCCCCTGCTGGCTATTAGAAAGAATGCAAGTTTAAGGCACTTCCTCGTTGGCTTCACTTTTCAGACCCGGAGGTTGGCCATTGTTTGCATTGCTAGATACTACTATGGCTTCAGTGATAAAATATGTCTTTGGTGGGATTTTGGGTGAACTGACCCTTTAAAAGTATTGTTGCCAAATACTACTGAACTGCAACACAAACAGGTGTAGTCAAGACCACTTCTAAGTATCTCTAAGCAAAAACCTGATCATTGGACCTGCAAACGGAATATTAACACACCACAACTGTAAGAGCTTCAATCAATGGGAGGAAGATGCAGAGGAATAAGTAAAGAGGTATGTGATAAAGGAAGAGAGCAGGGTTGCAACAACCCGCAAAACATACTATTCATAAAAGATGTATACCTAGTGAATAGTTTTGAACCTACTCAAATGTCCGTAAGGTAAAAAAACAAAAAAACGGTTTGGCCTTCTGTGAGGCCAACTTGCAAGGACTGCAGCTTCACAGCTCAGTAATGAAGGTGTTTGTAGTCGGTGTCTGGTGTAATGTTGGGTAGGTGATGAGGCAATTCACTTTTGTTTCATACAAATCAATATCGGTTTCTTAGTATCTCAACCAATTGTACAGACTGGCATCAGCTGAAATGGTATCAGCACCGAGCCTTTACAGCACAAGCTGTTGAAAAGTAAAAGCAATTTCTGTGTTTGGCTTAAAAGGAACAAACCCGAGCTGGAACAGTAAAGAGCAGTGATAGTGTGCAGTCGCTCGTCTGAAAGCAAAATGTGAAAACTACAACACCCACGCACAAAATCACAGAGGTCCACATGCTGTGAGAAGACTGAGGCGTCAAGTCACAGGAATGAAACTGCACTTATTTTTCACTTTTCCTCCACTTCACCGTCACATATTTCTTTACTTATTCATTTAAAAGTTATACACATTAGGAACTCTCAAACCAAAATGTTCTAACATAATATAAATTAACAAAAATTGCTGCAATCAATCCAAACATTTTCCTCAAAGGCAGCTCTCAAAACGGCCTTTTCAATTTCTATTAATCAGAGGGACAAAGATGGACAGCTCAAACGGACTGTAAAGATTTGTGGACTCATTCCATGAATGGCTGCTTTGTTGGCTTTGCTACACTTATTGTTCAGGGGCCTCATTACAGAAACTTCATAAGTCTGACATCTTATCTCAGTTTAGGATGACATTTAGGATTTTTTGGTATTACAGAAACATGTATCCTAAGTGCATTTAGGAAAAAAACCTATCTTATCTTAGGATAGGAATTTAGCTTTTACACAACCGTCCTAACTTAGGGAAGTTAGCATGACTAAGTTAGGATGACAAATTGTCCTAAATTCAAAATAACTTCCAAAAATGTCAGCAGCACTGTTGTTAGGTTTGTATGGGAATGACAGTGACGATGGGGAACAACATGAACACCGAAATATAACAATTGAGAGGCTGCGCCAATCTTTTTTTGTCCATGACAGCAAGCTAGCTAGCCAGTGACAAATGAGAGCTGTTGATGTTATGGCTTGTCCATCTCCTCTCGAGTAGCCTACTGGTAATCAAAGATACAGACATGCCAACTAAAGAATCAAATTTACAGTTACAGTTAGGATTTCTTAAGTTGAGATAAGATAGGACACAGCCATGAGTTTATGAATTCTTCTGCAATTGGAAGACAGGATTTTTTCAATCTTTGAAACTTAAGTTAAGATGGCAGACGCAATTGGGATATTTTTCTGTAATGAGGCCCCTGATTCATACAACAGGTCAGTGGCTATACAGCATCAGCAACTTTAAGGAATACCCCTGATGTTCACGCAATGCAGCTCTGTCACATTCAAGTTGCACGTCAGCCACATCACGTCTCCACCACGGTTACAATTTCCAGTGTGAAACGTGTCAGAGGCATCTTTAAGTAGACTGTTCTTCAGCATTTCCAATACTGTTTAGAGTTATTTTACCAACTTACTTGCGGCTCATTTATTATCTATGTGGACACAGATCCTTTGTGGTTGCACTTTACTCATAGTGCATGTACCAGGCTGTCTTAGCTTCATTTTGTATCTGTACTATCCTGCTTCACAGACTAGTGCTGTGCAATTAATACAATTTCTATTACGATTTTGGCTTCCGGCGATTAAGCGTATTTCCTCCATGGTGGTGTAGAGCGACCGGCTGTATTTCCTTAATGGTGGTGTACAGCGACCGGCTGTATTTCCTTAATGGTGGTGTACAGCGACCGGCTGTAGGTCGGCTTAGAAAGGCTTGGGGTGAAGGTAACGCTTAACAGCCCCCCATTTAGTGCTCGCTGTGCCCTCTCTCTCTGCGTGCCGCCCGCCTTGAAACATGGACCCCGTCTCTTTTACCATGCTTTATGGGTGGGACTTTTTCTGTCGTGTCATCACCATTCATATCTATACAACCAATGTGTTTATGGTTTAATTGTTTACTAGAGCACAATGTTCTTCATAGATCTAGCCTCGTCATTTTGCTCTCAAAGTGCACCAGATTGCATTTAACTGTAAAATGTAGGCTACAAAATGTTCTTTTTCTAAATGCATGATGTTTCCAAAGTCAATGAGTAATTGTATTAAATGATTATGATTTCAACATTGACCAAAAACAATCGGGATTATAATTTTTGCCATAATCAAGCAGCCCTATCACAGACTTGAGAAGTGAACAACTGAGAAAGGTTTTACGTTTACAAAAAAAACTCAATTACAAATATGATGCATTGTTAATTATCAATTGCATGCTAATTTTCAATAAATCTAGGCATTTACTGTCTACATTCATGAGTGAAATTCACTCTTCAGAGATGCGAGCTGCAGCTGCATGCAGACTCAGCATGTAAAGTTAGAAGAGCAGAGAAGAGAGTGAAGCCATAAGTGAGAAGTGTACGGAGGACATTAGGGGTTATTGCAGAAGTCACAAGAGGATAGAGATGTGTTTTTAAGTTTATTACGTCCTTGCCTTTGTCCGCCACCCTTAAAAAATCTAGGTAAAATAAATTTGTTGTTCATAAATAAGTAATTTGCACTTTTACGATGGCACCGTTTTGGAAATTTAAAGTTTCAAAATCAATCATGGAACAGTGTGTGTTGGAGAAATGCTCAGTCAGAGGGAGTCATCTGTACCAAGACTGAATGACTCAATTTAGTCGGGACAATAAGGGCGGCTGTTGATTCCTCTCCTCGGAGATAAAAACCAGAGTCATCTCTCCTGATGGGAGGACAAATTCAATGAATGAATAAATGAATAAAAGAAAAGACTGCAGCGGTAGGAAAAGAGAACGATGAAATTAATATAAAAAGGTGGACAAAGCAAGAGTTTTCTGAACGGTGAGTCAATATTCTGCCGGGCACGCAGCCATCTTCCCTCTGTTCTAAACACACAGAGGACAACTGAAAGAGAGCTATAATTTCCATATCGTTGTTCTGTTAATGACACAAAGGAGAGGTACAGTATGTCCTTGGAAGACTAGAAAGATATTTCTCTATAGCCCAGAATGATTGTGTATTATTCTTTGCCATCTATTGATGGAGATGAAACTCTCAAGCATGAACTCTGGGAAGAAGAAAGCTTTAACCATTCAGGCCTCTGCAGCAAGATAATTGCTCTAATTAAATATTAAAAGAGAGTATCAAGTATGATGTTATAGAGCAGTAGTCGTTCATGTGTTATTCTTAACACGTCTACTCTGTAAGATCCTGGTATTATTATTTTATAATATATTATATATATTAGACTGTTATCAGGCAATTAAATAGGCGTTATCAGTCGCTATAAGCACCATACACGTGGGTCAATAGGGGCCTACTACACCCATTGGTAGGTTTTATCATCTATTCACATGGCAGATCACCCAAAGAAGATTTAAAACAACATGACAGCGACCTCTAGCGACCGTGGTAATTATGACATAGAAATAAAATCGGAGTAGAAGGGTCATTGAACTGTTTGCTGTGGTAATTAAACTAGTACAAAGGAAAATGGCAATTGTTGTTGGTGACGACAGAACCCATGTTAGTGGGGCTGTAAAATGCCCACAAGCGTTAAGTTTCACTTTCACTTTTGAAACATAGTTATTTTAAGCAATATTTTTTCCTATACTTAACTATGTGGTTTTGTTGTCTAAACCTAAAGAAGCATTTTTGTACATGTTCAAAGCGTAACGTTTCATTCAGTTTTACGTGTTAGAATGTGTTGCTTACTGACCCACATCTGTGGTGCTTATAGCGACCGCTGACATCTATTTACGGGCCTGACAGCAGTCGAATCTGGTGGTTGATGGAACCTTTTGCTATACAGTATTTTGATGTGATGTTTGTCTGCTAACAGTAGAGAGAGGAGAGAATATTTCACAACATTCCAGCACAGAGAGGCCGAAGGGAAATGGTCAAAACTCTATTAATAGTCATCCGAGTCACCGCATTTACATTAGCAAGAGCACATTAACAATAAATGCATCCACCTCCTCGCAGCAACAATGCCTTAATGTTTTGAATAATAAAATGCAGAAGGTCAGAAGGGTGCAGGAAGACTAATTGAATTAACCATTTTGAAGCTTTTCATGCAATGTTGGCAGACAGTAAAAAGAAAAGTAAGAATCTGGGGTTTATGTGTTTGGCTGCATTCTGACAACCCCGTTTCCTCATTCAATTCAATGAGCCCTACGCATTAGTAGTGGGGGAGATAGGGGGGTTCTGAAACAGAGGGCTGCAGGGTCATACTGCAAAAAAGAAAACGCAACACAATGCCACTGTTTTTTATTCCTGGTAGCTTCTTTGCAACATTAAGAGCGTTAATTCTTCTGTTTACCTAGAGAACGTCATGACCGAGGATCAAATGACTGCTGCCATGATAACTTTGCCGAGTTGTAAAATTCGGCCTCAAAGTGTTATAAACCCCCGTGCAGTGTTTTGGCATGTGATAAGCCTTCAAAGTCATTGATGTACTCCTCAAACTAAACCTCCCGGATCATATTTCATTTTCTCACCGGTACCTGTAGCAGCGCAGCAGCCCCTTGTGGTTTTTAAACACCGAGAGCTATTTTCGGTCTGAACACGGCCTTACTTGTCAGACCTGGAGGTACAAGCACACCAGAGCCAAGGTCATTTATAAACTGCACAAATTATAAATATGGATGCCATGGCCCCAACCTGGCAGTCATCCATCATCTCTCTCACTATACATGCTGCTAATCAATGTCAGATGATGTATAGGGTATAGTATCTCACAGACTGGATGTGGTCACTGACAGCCGCGAGAAGAGTTACTGTACATCTCTGAGAGGATATTATGTTCATTCACAGTAATCATTTTCTTCTTAAATGGTGATTATATTACGATGAACGTTATAGATATGACATTTTTCGTAGTGTTGTGGTCCAAAGAAAAGTATGCATCTCCAAATTTGGCTATTTTGAACTTTTGAGATAAACTGAAGGATTAAGTGTTCTTTTATAGTTTGAGAATTCTCCTACTTCTTAAAAAGGGCTGCAAATAATAATTATTTATAACGTCGATTGCCCTGTTGATTATTTTCTCGATTAATCGTTTTGTCTATAAAATATCAGAAAATAGTGAAATGTCCAGGGTTTCCCAGAGTCCAAGATGACATCTCCAAATGTCTTGATTTTCCCGACCCTAAAATACTCAAAGAAGATCAAGGAAACCAGCAAACAATAATCACATTGGAGAAACTAAAAGCAGAGATTTTTTGCTTTTTTTCTTTAAAAAAAATGAGTCAACAATCATCGAAATAGTTGCAGATTATTTTTCTGTCAATTATCGACTAAAAGGCTAAATAAACCATTTAAAAAACCTTGGGTTCGCTGGAAAATGCATCGTCACAAAGCTGAAAACAAGGCCATTTTTCTTGGCTCATGAAAAGTAAATGGTTTTCACATATTAGAGCTGATATTACAATTACAATTATGCAACAGTTTTTTAGAATATATGGCCCATTATTCTGTAATGATTCTCTAATTTGCTCTTTGTCTTCGTTTTAAACTGATATGTTTGTTTTATGTATGCAACCGTATAACTGCTGCTGCCTATCTTATCCAGGAGACTCCTGAAAAATAGATTTTTCATCTCAGTGAGTCTTTACTCCATGTTAAATAAAGGTTAAATAAAAATGTAAAAAAAAAGAAAATTAGCATCTCACACAACAAAATTGTTTTTCATAGCGCATAGCATCGTTTTGGCTTCAGATATTAATGTGTGTGTGGACAACAAGTCAAATCCAAACAGCTGTAGAAGAACTTTCCACACAATACTCGGCTTCATTTTGCAATGCACTCTAAGATATAGCTTTCTGTACACCAGCCCCCCCTTAACATTTGCACCCAAAGAGGTTTCTTTGTCCCGTTGCCTTGATGACATCAAACAAATGCTTCAAAACAGCTTCACCATCAGCAGAACTGCCCTGTATCAGCACAACAACTTCTATCCTTTCCTCTCTCTATTCAAAAGCTTTCTGATTGTCTTGCCCTGTTAGAGGCCTTGTATTCTAAAAGACCGTATAATCTTCTTGTTGCTGAGCAAGTATTTAAACGTCTGCTTACGCTCTGAACAACAAACCTCCGTGACACCAGTTAAGGTACGCACACACTCATACACTCACCTACAAAACCTTGTCTTCCTGCCGTGAAAGTAATAAGGAGGCACTTGATACTTCATCAACAGCAGGTGAATACTAAGAGGAGGCAGGCTCAAGGTCTTTTGTCTTTACAAATAGTCAATATGAAGAGCTCTAGGGTGTAGAGGGTGAGTTTCAACAAAGTAAAGCTGCCATCAAAACAGACCTGACTTTGAGTATGCTTTCGCTGAATGGTTTTTGTAATCAACATGTTGTGACAATATCCCCGTGTTTGTGTTCTTCAGAGACACTTTCCTTTTTCTGATATTAAAAAAAGATGTTGATACAGTTTGACCGACAATGCCATCTAACTTTCAGACTTTGGTAATCACTGCATAACAAAAACGAGGCACAACTTCACAGACCTGACTTATTATATATATATTGCTGTAGTGTGATAGTGCAGGAAGTCACGGACTGCAGCAAGGGTCCAGACAGCACTGCAGTACAACACAAGTGCACATGAAAAGCAGGGAGACCACACACTGTGACTCAGACAGCAGGGTTCATACACAGATTAGACAAACTATGCAGACGGCCGCATCAGTTACAGCCAGTCAGCTATCCATTCACAGGCTGTCTTCGCTGATGACCAGATTACAGCGAGCAGGACACTGTGAAAGGCACGGGGCCGGCTCGTTGAAGGTCAGCGCTGAGAAGTGCTGATACAAAGACCGGGGAAAGGGACCGGACAAAGTGATTCACGGCTCACATTTCTGGAGGGAAATCACAGCTAAGTCTGGTGGTGGAGCGGCCAATTGTAAAGGTGAAATTACACCAAAGAACATGAACTTTAAATTGATGATTCCAATAAAAAATAGTGTCACCGGGGTTACAGCGATCAACTGAAAAGACAATCGATCAGTACGCAGTGTTTATGACACCGATATACAGAACACAAAGAATTATCTGGCAGCAGGGCGTGGGATTAGTCAACTAGTTGACTAATCGGTCGTTTTGGTCTTAGTCAACTAAGATTTCTTATTTATACAATATCATCATGTGTATTATTAACATGATATCAATACTATAGTTTTAAATATCACTGTTATCGTCAATACTGGTTTATCACGACACCCCTAGAAGTAGAGTACATGATAAAACCTAACCCTAACCTACAAATACAGAAATCTCTAATGGAGAACAACCAAAACTGTTCCAACTTTGGCAGAAAATAGTGCGCTCAATGTAGCATCCCATCACACACAGTAAAACACTGATTAAAAGAATCAGGGCCAATAAAAATATAATCCCATTTCAATGGAAAAAAATCTATACTACAACAGTTTCTATTATATTTCTCTCCCTATCATTGTGCACACAAATAGCACAAACAACCAAACTAGCAGCACACGACTCAATGTGCTAATCAATTTACCGTTCCAAAACTAGTATAGAGCTTGCCATTATCATATTTCATTTGAGAATCTAGTGCTTTTCAGCCTATTCACAATAAATAACAACCTATCGCTAACCCAGCTTTTGAGTGTGTGAACGACCCAGAACTCTGAGTACTCACCTGCACTATGCTATACTGGTTGTGTTTGAATTAATGCAGTGTGAACCATGGGAGAACAGCTCCTTGCATTATGAATTATGTTTTGTGGGGGAAAAAAAAATGATAGACAGCTTAGAAACATGTTCTTATAGTCGACAGCTTAGAGACTCCTTCAAAACACCAACTATATCAAACACCTCAGAGCAGCTTGAGTGTGGTCACTGTCACAAGAGGGTTGCACTTTTCAAATCAGTGAGAGGTACTTAATTTTTAAAAGAACACCTCAGCAGATTTAGTGCAGCAGGTAATAGATAAACAGGTTTTTTCGCCGTTAAAAAAAAAGCTTTGAAATGAAGTTTAACCTCAAGAGCCGGTTACCCAGGTGGTTCATTCAGATTCAAGTCTATTGAATGTGTTGAATTGTGTAGCAGAATGTGTGAGAGCCGTGCAGCACAACTGAGATGAATAATTCAACTGGACGGGTGTTTGTATGTGTGAAAGTGTTTAAGAGGTTTCACTTTACTTCACATCTTCGTTTAAAATAAGCTGTGACACTTTCCTAAAGGAGGAAGAGGGTATATTTTCTCAGCTCCTAGAGTATCAAACAGCGTGGGAAATGTCAGTGCCTTCCGGCAGCCCTTGTGGCAGGTGGGAGCACATCGCTCTCCAGTATGCTCTGTATGTAAAGCACAACAACAGTATAACACCATGCACCCCCAGCTTGAACTCAAGAGGTATCTAGATCAGGCTTAAAGTTCACTGATCACGTACAATGTCAAAATGCAGAGACTGATTTGACATTGTCAGCTACTGACTATAGAAAAGCAGCTGCTATATTCAGATATTCAGAAGGTTATTATAATATTTTTTACATATTATTTGAAAAAAAGTATACAATTTTCACAAAACAAGATTTGAAAGCCCATCAAGATAGATTCCAATGAAAGAAGAGTATATTTTCTAAATAATAACCCCAGTTTTTCAATGCCATAATTATGAGTCTGCATTGAAATCGGGGGTAAACAAAAGTGTTTGGCTGATCTGGGTGCCGGGTGGCTAGCTGACTGGATCTGTTTGCTCCCTGGAATGGGACTGCTTCTCAGAATAGCCAATGGCAGATGCCTTCCTCCCCTCTGTGTTATTTGGAGCCCAAGGGCAATGGAATCCAACCTCCTGCAGTGCGCTGCGGTGTGGTCCTTACTTCAGAGACGGGCTTCATGTCCGGTGTACAAAAACCAGCCATCCTTAAATCATTGACTCGTGCCAGCAGTCTGCATGTTCTCAACAAATGGGATCAAATGCATCAAGGTAACATCTTGGTGAGTCTTTGTTGCAAGCAAAGGAAGTTTAATGACTGAAAACATGAACACACTACAGCGGCCTGTCCGATCAACTAAATTACTGTAGGACTGCACCTTACGATTATTTTATTATGGTGAAAAATACACTATTTCTAACACAATATCATTAACCCTCAACGCGATGTCTTCAAATATCTTGTTTTTCTTTCTTAAAAGATATTCAGTTTACTGTAATATAAGACAAATAAAATTTAAAATCCTCACACCTGAGATGGTGCAACTAGAGAATGGTGGCCATTTTTATTTGAAAAATTTAGTTATCAAAATAGATGCAGACTCATTCATCAACTTATCTTATACTTATTCTCTATTCAAACCCAGTGGGCAACCTCCGGGTCTGAAAAGTGAAGCCAATGCAGAAGTGCCTTAAACTTGCATTCTTTCTAACAGCCAGCAGGGGGCGACTCCTCTGGTTGCAAAAAGAAGTCTGATTGTATAGAAGTCTATGAGAAAATGAGCCTACTTCTCACTTGATTTATTACCTCAGTAAATATTGTAAACATGAGTTTATGGTCTCAATCGCTAGTTTCAAGACTTCTTAAATACAGCATGACGTTCATTTAGTAAATTATGGTCCCATTGCGGTGTTAGGGGAGTTATCCGTGTTCTTGTCTTAAAACTTTAACCCTTTCACAGTGTGTTTTCAGTCCATGAAAGCTAATTGTAACATTTTGGTCACCTAAAAATGTCTTATTCAGCATTGTACTTATCTCCACCCTCTCATGTCACTTCTGGTTGCAAACAAACCAAGATGGCAACGGCCAAAATGCCAAACTCGAGGCTTCAAAACTGTAGTCTACAAACCAATGGGTGGCGTCACAGCGACTATGTCCACTTCTTATATACAATCTATTGTCTAACCCAACAAAATATTAATGAAAACCACATTTTCATGACTGACGCTTACTTGGTGGAGAAACAAGCAATTAACCATCATTTTCTAGGTTTTATGGGGATAACACTGTAAGACAAAAATAGAAAACTCTGAAATTCAGAATATACAGTACAGTGATAGTCAAACACCAAACTAAGCAAGGAATCTCCCTTCAACTTCATGCCAACTTCACTCCAGTGTGTTTCAATGTATTGCATCAGTAAATGAAGAAGAGAAAAAAGTAGAAAACTTCAAAAGATTAATTAGATTCTTGTGCTGTCAAACCCAATATTCTACAAGTGGCTATCCAAAAGGAGGAGAAAAAAAGATTAAAAAAGTCTGAGTGATGGTGTTCGTCAAGCTGCATGATACTGTCTGGGGGAGCCTTAATTTCTTTACAACATTTATCTACAGCGACTGACATTAGTAACGGCAGCTGCTCTCCTCCAGGGCAGCAAGTTTATCTGAAGTGAATAATGAGGGAGTCAGGTAGAGCAGCAACCTTTATGTAGCACAGACAAGTTTTAAATAAATGTACTGTTACTGAGATGCTGAGGGGATTCATTTACCTACATTTAATAGTGCTTAATAAAGAGCACATAAAAAAATCTGCATTGCTGATGTTGTTAAGAGACTTTTAGTGTTTTAATCATGTGCTTGTTGCACAAATCTAGTTTTCCTGGGTGGTTCCTGCTGTGCCTCTATTTCATAATAAACACAGAGGATTTCCTGTTCCCCCACTGCACCAAACTCTACAATATATGCTGCTTCTTAAATTGTTTTTTCAGCTAATATTCATTACTCATTTTACTCTGTTTACTGATAACACTGTTTTGTTTATTTCATTTAATTTGACAAGCTACTAAAGCCTAACTGTCACTCAAATGCAGCATTGTAGGACTTACAAATGTGCACAGATATTTACAGAAGTGACAGGTTGTATCAACAGGTAGCATTGTGGCAAAACGACTACAAATATGAGAGAAAAACCTAGAAGAGAGAGCAGCAAAGACTAGAATTAACTAAGCACAATCCATACACCGAATTAGCTGAGGTGAATTCAAGGTGTTGTTGATGGAAAACAGTTGGTTTTGAAATATGAATAGTAAAGACAAACAACACTCGAGCCGCTATAAGATCATCTGACTCGGTAGTAGCAGGATCAGGAGCCGTATCATGTCACCCTGGTTGTCACGTAACGGACAGGGACAGACAACTCGAATTGAAAGTGAATACGAATGTCCTCAGTGTATCCGGGCATAGGTTCTCAAAAATAGATGGTAAAATAAAATGGCGCTTTCAAATAGTGACAGATGGCTTCTCGGTGACATTATGATAACGTGATTCATAATAAACCAAAGAAAATATGCATAAAAACTTACTAATTAACTGATAAAACTCACACATTTGCTCAAGATTTTTTTTAAATGGCATTCTGTCTTAATTAATCAGTTGACAGTAGAAATAACACGTGACAAGTGTTCCTCGGTGGATTCGTTTAAGACCAGTGGGCCACCAGGATAACAACGGCTCACAGTCTGAAACTGACGGACTGAGAAAGGCCAACAAATGAAGCAAACAACACATAAACAGAGCAAAAAAAACTTAAAACTACAGTCCTTGTGTGGCTCTAATTAACGTGTCTGTAGACAAACTACAGGAAACCCTGAGGCTCTAATTCAAACGCGCTAAAGAAAGTTGCCACACACCCACAACACCTGCTCAAACAGCAAATGCATCTTGCTGATAGCTGTTGATGATACAGACATAGCTGCTCTGGGCAAGTCCAGATCACCTTACTCAACAGGCCTGCAGTGCAGGGTGTGGCGAGTGAGAAAAGCAATACCGCAACTAAAATGTCCTGCTGTTAATCTTCAATCTATATCCCGATCGCCATCTCCTGCAACAGCTGGATGCCAATTTTGGCTCCCGGAAATACAGTTTGGCTTCTCCCGGTCACGTTTTAATTGGGAAGTTAACCTAGGACCATCTTTATCAGTACAGTAGGAGAAGTTTCAGGGTCAGTATAGATCTCATTTTAAGATATGAGACATTATAGAGTCCTGCAGGAATGAGTCCTAAAACCCGGAAATGAGTTAGCATTTTAGCACTTCCGGTTCCCTCATCTCGAAGTTTATGGTTTGTGCTTTTAGTTTTGTTGCACAATGTAAAATACGTCACTCGTGAATTTTGGAGCTTTTACGAGCCTTAAAAAGATCAGTTGCTAACAAGTGGCTAAATGAGACTACAAAACATCATTACGCCGAACACTAGTCCGCCTCACTAGCTGAGTGGCGGTGACGTGAAGTCATGTGACTGTGGTGTAGTTCATTTATAGCCTAACGTTAGCTTTTTAATTCTGCCGATTGCATTTACGCTTCAAAAAGCATAAAAGTGGTGTTCATTTGTGAAGATTACGTGTAAATATCATAAACCTTTGCTTGCAACAGAGCTCATTTTCTGCAATAATCCTAAACCCAATGGAAAAATCCCATTGGCTTTTTGTCAAGGGAACCAGAGCGATGCTAACTTCCTGGTTGGCCTACAAAAATACGTCATCCCTGCACCACTCAGAAAGCTCCCATGTACATATTAATATTTTGATTGGAATAAAACAAAAACAGAGGAATAATAAAGTAGACAATATAAGCAACAAAATTCAAAGTTAAAGCATACAAAACATGTATTTTACTGTATAATCTGTTAATAATGAAGACGTAGTTTCGACTTAAGTACCATACCGCAGAGACCCTGGGAAATCCCAGCTATGCCATTCACTGGAGACAGCTGACACATGCACAGCAGAGCCTACGTGGCTTCCTGCTCCGCATGGAGCAACAACAACCCTATGATCTGGCCCTGTGGGCCCCTCCATTTAGTCCATCCAACAAAACAGACTTCATAAACAACCTTAAAGCTCAAGTTCCTTTTCTTCAGTCTAAAGCTTCCTGATGTGCCTTTTGAAACAAGAAAAGCAAATAATCAAAAGTAAAAGTGTTCCTGGGCACAAACACAGATGCCTTAGTCTACTCCACTGGCATACAGATGGCAAGAACACTTTAACTCAAGGTGTACTGTGCTTTTCCCTGGTTCTTTCTTGTTTAACAGTCAAACCAATTATTCAACTTATCCTCTAACAACGGTTCGTATGATATCTTAGCAAAAAGTTAGTGCTCATTTTTTGTGCGTTTTACTATGAATGTCCAGCAACAATTGTCATTTTCCACTCATTACATGCATACAGTCTTTTCAAAATAAACTTCCATCTTCCCAGGAAATACCTTTTTTGATTAGGTTTAGGCAGCAAAACTACTTAGTGAGGTTTAGGAAAAGACCGTAAATAACTACAGAAGTGGTGTTACTGTACTTAAGTACCGAAGTTATGTGACATAAATCAACGTTGATTTTGGGTTTCACGCGGGGTACGAACAGCGGTCTCCGGGGCGAAAGTCCGATGTTGTTTTAGGCGTTTACTCTTAAACCGAAGACCGGACAAATCTTAGTAAGTAAAGACAAAATGTCTTTGATGTTAAATAAAGGTATGACTGCAACATATAAAATTATACAGGCTATATGTAGAGATGTAATCAGGGATGACGCATAACATCTAATGTCAAAGGAGGTGTAACACACCGGCTGCCTCTTTGTCTACCTTTCTTTCTTTCTTTTTTTTTTTTTTTTAAATCAACGCTGCCTCGCCTTGCCACAAATATTTGACTTGACATTTTTAAGCCTGTGGCTGGGTAAACTAAAGAAACCTCCTGCTGAAGTCTGTCACAGCTTATCCTTTGAACCTACTGTTTAACTACTGCATAAACAGCACTAATTAAAACTAAATCACCATAACAGACCCTTTGTCTAAAAAGCTGGTCACCATCACAGCGGCTAGCTTTGATCTGAGAGACAACCAAAAATGGAAAAAGGACACGCTGACACTCCCCTGTCATTGTGACATCTACCCTTATTGCTATTTTAGTCTGATATTTCACAACCTTTCTCCTCACTACCCCATCTAT
The DNA here is from genome assembly GCA_916700815.1 of Helicolenus hilgendorfi. NCBI lineage: Eukaryota > Metazoa > Chordata > Actinopteri > Perciformes > Sebastidae > Helicolenus > Helicolenus hilgendorfi. The sequence continues at coordinate 21,016 of CAKALG010042701.1, forward strand.
CTCCAAGTTTTTCTGACAGGAGGTTGATATTTTTAACCAACTATCTTTCTATATCTCATGACATTAAGGAAACACCGTCAGCACCACTGTACTGTAATTCAACAGTTGGTTTTCCTTTTGCCAAGATGTTCTCAGCTTTATGTTTAATTAAAATCCTGACAAGTTAATTTAAACAAATTTAAAGCACCTAAAATGTGGTTGCTCATAGGTATGTAAGCCAGATATATAATTTAAAAAAGAAAATACATGTTCAGTATATGAAGCTAAAATAATTATTTCCTGCTTTATATGTTTTAATAAACCAAAACTAAAAATTAACATTGGTGAATATGTGGAATTTTTTTTTTCAATTTACAATAAGTGACATAAGCACTATATCTAATTAAAAATAATGAAATTATCTGTAACACTTCATCATTTATAAATGGTAGATTGATAGTTAATTAAGATTTAGTTGATAGTTGTTTTTCTGTTAAACAAACCA
>CAKALG010042712.1:0-15225 GCA_916700815.1 Helicolenus hilgendorfi
ACAGAATCAATATTTGCACCCATGAAGCATTTCTCCAGGCTCCACAGTACAAACCACTGATGTCTCATCTCTTTTAATGAGGGATGGCTCACCAGGCATCTGTTACACACAGATTGTTCCCACTGCAGCTCCAGGCTGCTGCTAGCTAGAATGTCACATACAGTGAGTAAGCTGTCCACGGAAAGATGCTAGAAGGGGCTGAAAACACTAAACAGTACATTCACATGGAGTTTGTATATATAGTAAAGGTGCAAGGTGGAGTTTTGACATGGCACTACTCAAGCTGTTCTCATACACCGTCCGTAGCGATACCATACAGTCTATGAGCTATACCTGCAAAAAGTAATGCTTTGTAAATCACATATATCCCACAACACAAATCAAGTATCTAGTATAAAGAGCGACAAACGCTGTGTAGGGAGAGGGTCAGGGTGGACGGTTGGGTCAAACAACATCCACCCTGATGCTGACTCGCCAGGACTCGCCAGGAGACCGTTCTTGTTGTTCGTACACCGTGTGAAACCAGAAGTCAACGTTGATTTATTTGTTTCATAACTTTCATACTTAAGTTTCGCCACTTCCAGTGTTCTTTTAATTAGGGATGCACCGATATATATTAGATACTGGATCGGGCCGATACCGACTCAAACAGCTGGATCGGATATCAGTGACAATGGGGCCGATCTATTTAATTCAATTTTATGGTTATATATTATATACATTATATACTGTAATTTTAATTCCCGTTTAAGTTTTGACCAATTGGTTGCTGCATTAAAAAGGTTTACACTTGAATTATAATTCCTGTTAATTTTGAAGATTTTTTACCAAGATGTTGGTGTACAATTTTAATAGTAAAGAACAATTCAGTAAATTTATATCTATGTATTTATGGGTCACATTTTGTTTTACAAAGATAGGAAAGCATTGTTTAAGTCAAGCCAAATAAAAGAATGATCCCAGTCACTTCCACACAGTGAGGCATACAGCTTATTAATTAAACACTGGTATCGGATCGGTACTCGGTATCGGCCTATACCCAAAGCCCAGGTATCGCTATCGGTATCTGGACTGACAAAGTTGGTGCATCCCTAATTTTAACCCAACCATGAACTTTTCCTAAACCTAACTAAGCAATTTTTGTCACGCAACTTTCCTACTTAAGTTACACCACTTCTGGTGTTATTCTAACCCAAACCACAATCGTTTCCTAAACCTAACTATGTAGTTTTGTTGACTAAACTTAACTTGTTTCCTGTGAAGATGGACATTTATTTTAAAAAGAATGGAGCGAAAATTGACACGTGCGTCACGTGTTGCTGGACATTCAAAGGAAAACACGCGGAAAATGAGGAACGACTTTTCGTATGATAACATACGAACCGTTGCATGACGATATGTTGCATTATTATGCATCATTTATCCTGATCTTTACCGTTGATCTCAGACAAGGCAAAACACAACTTACAATTCATTTACACCAAATACTAATGATTCAAACAAGATGGTGCTCCTACTTTAAAAAGTATTGGATAGTTAAAGTATGGAAATGCATTAACTGTCAACTAGGTTCAATTTCAAATTGTGCTGTCGGGATGTCAAGCCATCTGAGTTTTAGCTGCAGAACCAATGACGTTTAAATGATAGGAAGCATATAAAGTATGGCAATACTGGCTGCTGATGGGTAATTTTGCCAGCAAGTTCAGCTGCAAACAGGCTTTTAACGCACGCAAATATGGAAATAAGGCAAATGTGCTCAACATCAGCCTGTCTTTCCATAGTTGAAGAAAATTAAATGAGTTTCAGCAACTAGTTTCTCGAGTAGTTGGTGAAATTTAAAGTGAAACATGACCTGACATGATGTGTGCATGTTCTCTCTGTGTCTGCATGAGTTTTCCCCAGCTGCTCAAATGTTCTCAAAAGTACAAAGACACGAGGGTTAGGTGAACTGGAAACTCTAAATTGTCTGTAGGTGTGAGTGTGAATGTGAGTGTAAATGTGTTTGTCTATATCTGTGTTAGCCGTGTGACTGACTAGTGACCTGGACAGGATGCACTGAGCCTCTCACCTAAGCCAGTGTTGCAGCTACAGCCAACCACACATTCATTTTTAGCGCCACAGAATTCCCTTGTGCACAATATTGTCTAATTTATCCCTATTTGCCTGCAGTCATGCCGTCACACAGCATCGTCACAGTGGGATCCCCATATATTTGTCTCTTCTGCTCCATTAATTTGCTGCTATGAGCTCATGTTAATGTGTAATGTCATGTGTAAAGCTACTGTTGATTCTAACTCAATGAGAAGGGCAAAGAAGAAATGACTGACATTAATTAAGAGTATTAAAACATTATTTCTGATGTTGTAGGCTACAGGGAATGTTACCCTATTATTTGAGAACATAGACTGTACAGTATATAAGACGTGGACGTAGTCACCATGACGTCACCCATTGGTTTGTGGACTGCCATTTTGAAGCCTCAAGTTCGACATTTTGGCTTTTGGTTTTTGGCCGTGTCGCCTGTTGTTTTTTTGAAAACAAAAGTGACACAAGAGGGTGGAACTAAGTACAACCGAACGCTGGATAAGACATTTTTAGGCGACCAAAAAGGTTATAATTAACTTCCATGAACTGAAAACACACTGTGAAAGGGTTAAAGTTTGTTAGACAAAAACACGGACAACCTGCAGACCGGACAACAAGGTAGCCACGCCCTAAAGCATCCCCTGCTTTAAGGTCTATTTGACTCTAAATGGGACAATAATTTGCTAAATGAACATCATGCTGTATTGAAGAAGACTGGAAACTAGTGATTGAGACCATAAACTCATAAACTCATGTTTACAATGTTTACTGAGGTAATAAATCAAGTGAGAAGTAGGGTCATTTTCTCGTAGACTTCTATACAATCAGACTTCTTTTTGCAACGAGAGGAGTCGCCCCCTGCTGGCTATTAGAAAGAATGCAAGTTTAAGGCACTTCAGCATTGGCTTCACTTTTCAGACCCATAGGTTGCCCTCTGTTTGACATTTATTATTGAGATTATTTGAAACTGCCTTTTATATGAGATTTTATGGTATACACAACAGCAGTGATCCAATGTGTGCCTGTGAAATGTTTTAGACAAGGCCGTAATGAGGGTGCATCTGCCCTCAGGTCAGTAAACATGTAACTGCAGTTTCAGTCAATTTTCAGGTGTTTACAGAGAGCTGTTGTTACATGAGGATGTCAGTGTCTGCTGCACAGTAATGAAATAAATACAAGTAAATTCCTCCCTTTTGGAATTAACTGTACCTAGGAAGGGATGCATACAAGTACATAAGAACACAGACAAACAAACAAAGTCATACACCAACAAACACACACACACACACCTAGTGAGTATAAGAGGGGATGAGAGTCCTAAGTAAACACCTGCTTAATTAAAAGGACAAACTGCTCTCTGAAGCTTACAGACTCCCCATCACAGGCTGCTAAAGACGGCCCACTACTGAGTTCATTAGAGGTTTAAATTACCACTGCACATTGGATTGCCTATCCCAGAATCATCATTGAAGAATCAATAGGACTTAAATAGATGGATGTATTTTTCAGGTCAGGTGTTGTTGCAGCAGGGCTACAGTTTTAGAAAACAATCTGCCCAGAGATGGAACCACCAATCCAAAACAACAAATTGGGTCACAAAGTTCAACAAAACACTAAAGATACGTCCCCTGGTGTCAAAATAGCTGAAGATGATTAATCTATATGTTTTGGTATATATGTTGTTAATATATTTTGCAAACTATAAAACATCTGGTGAGATACTGCCAACACATGACGAACTTCATAAAAAAGGTTTGGAGTGACATTTAACTTACAGTAAGTCTTTCTATTTGGTTTTATTGTCTGATCTCTATCTTTATATTCTTTTGAGTGGTTTCCCTGAGGACTTCTTTTAATCCCATTAAAAGCACGATGACATTTCCTTTCTCATGGAGGCTACAAGAATGGACCACAGGTTCAAACGTAACATGGATTGTGAAGCCGCCTGGGACAGAGAGAGGAAGGACACAAAGGCACAAAAGGTATTTGACAATTACTTTCACATGAGACGACACAGCGTCTATTGCCAGACCTTCCCCTCTTTGGCATCTTAAGGGGAATCAAAGCGGTTCAGAGCAGCAAGTGGGCAGTGATGCTGGTACAGAGGAAGTGGCCACAGGACAACACTGATGAGAACAAAAGAGATGAAAGCTCACGTCTGATCATAAGAGACTCAGGGTTCTGTCTTAATACACTACAATAAAGGAATCTGCTTCACACGATTCAATACTGGATGCAGATGAAGTTACGCTACTTTCGATGCAGCGTAACCACATCCAGTTTGGCGTAACTTATCTACGACCTTTTCCTAATCCTACCCAAGTAGTTTTGTTGCCTAACCCTATATACATGGTTTTGTTGCCTAAACCTAACCAAGTTGTTTCCTGTAAAGACGGAAGTTTATTTTGAAAAGAATTGAGCGGAAATTGTCGATGGACATTCGTAGGAAAACGCACAAAAAATAAGGAATAACTATTCTTAAGATATCAATCGTTGTGTGAGAATACGTTGACTGAAAACACACTGTGAAAGGGTGAAAGTTGTAAGACGAAAACACGGACAGCTTCCAGACCGGACAACGCCGTGGTAGCGACCTGTCAATCACAAGGTAACAACGCCCTAAAGCATACCCTGCTTTATGGTCTATTTGACTCTAAATGGGACCATAATTTACTAAATGAACATCATGCTGTATTGAAGAAGACTCAAAACTAGTGATTGAGACCATAAACTCATGTCTATAATGTTTACTGAGGTAATAAATCAAGTGAGAAGTAAGGCCATTTTCTCATAGACTTCTATACAATCAGACTTCTTTTTGCAACCAGAGAAGTCGCCCCCTGCTGGCTGTTAGAAACAATGCAGGTTTAAGGCACTTACACATTGGCTTCACTTTTCAGAACTGCATGTTGCTGCTTGTATGAGACATTTCCACACTTTCACAGCCTCCTTGTCCACAGTGTGGGTGCTGTCTAACTTGCACATCTGTTATTATTCCAGCTCTGTTTATTAGAGCTGGAGGTTCAGCTTCAGAAACCATGGTGCTAGTTTTCTTTTTATATATTTCACAGACAATAGAGTCAAAACTAATGTAAGGTTATTTTTATATAACCATGGTTCTCAGATATAACAAGGAAGCATTTCCCTATTATACTGCCCTCATTACTGTGAGCAAGAAAGTTTGTGACCTACCTGTCAACTGCAGAGCCGTGGAGATACATGGTTGACACGGCTGTTATTGGGCTGTCTCTGACATTACATGTGTTGGAGCATCAGTGGTTTGATTATTAAAAATCATTTAGCTATACCCTTAAATAAAGTACTTCTCAATGGGCCTAAAGCAAGACCAGTTTGTTATTAATACACCTGTGCAATAATGCAACTGTACAAACCCTGGCATTAATACCGCATTTATATTGTACATTTCAAGAAATATTCTTCTATTTAATTCATATTTATACTATTCTTGCATTTATACTTAACATACTTAATCGATCCCACTTTTTGGCATTTTGTATTTACTTATTTATACTGTGTTATATATTGTATGTCTTTAATGCACATATTTTTGCATATCTCTTATATTCTCATTTCTTATTCCTATTTTTAGTATTTACTTTTATTTCTCTACACATATTGAGGTATATAGTGTAGCATTATGTACATCATCTACATGTTACTTACTCCTTTATTTCAATTTTCTTAAATCTTATGTTTATATAAGAGCAACTGTAATGTCCCTATTTGCCCCCGGGGATCTGATCTGATGCTCTTATTCTAATTATCCTTACAATACTTGGTTTGTTTTTGTGAGACACTAGACAAACACTCCTTGCTTCATTTATATATAGTACATAGTATAACTATAGTAATAACTTCTGAAGTAAAGCAAATGTTAAACAGACAGAACATAAACGCAAAATAAAGAAGACCAGAACCACAGTATCATTGTAGAAGGAGTGGCATTCACATAGCATCCAGCATAGTGTTACCAGATTATCACCACTTCTGCAACATAAACACAGCATGCCCCGTCTCCCCTCATAATATTACTCCTTTCCCCTGCTGTTGGTACGGAAGTGCCCAAAGGCTAGTGCGTGTCTGTGTGGCTACTTTACATAAGCCCAGCATCTTAGTATGCATCCACTGGAGAACAAACAAACACACAGAGAAAGAGGTCTGCAGCATAACAACAGCTATACAACCAAGAGACAGAAAAGCGAAACACGCATTTTAGGAAATGTCAACAGCTGATCTGTTTTGACACCTCTGCCCCTGCTCTTCTCCTGTGTCTCCACAGCCAGAGGGGTTGTGGATTAGCTGCCGTATGTTCCACACAGAGGGGTCTTTCTCAGTTATCTGGCATCTATTTAATATTTGCTCATCCACAGGGGCAAGGCAGTGTGGCCTTTTCACTGCGGGACTGCCAGAGAGGCAGATTGATAGACGGGACAGGATGCATGTGGTCCATAGGACAATATGTTTCTGACCTGGAGGTCAGGTCTACGTGTGAGCTGGAGATCAAGGCTTGACTATCAGTTGTGGGCAAATAGAGAGACCTTTGATTGAAGTGAGAATCTGAGGCTGAGGAGCAAACTTGGAGAGAATTTAAAATACAGTGAGGCAGATTTCATCCTCTGCTCACCAACACAGCCACATGGGCTTGCTTGGTTATTCTCGGATGGCATCTATGTCTTTTTTTGTAAAGCAGGCACGTGTGCTAAACCAGGAAGGACACACTGCAAACAGATACTGACCATTCAAAACACAGCCTCTTTTATTTTGTCTTACTCATTTTATAAAACACTCTCAAATAATTACAGTATCTGATGCCACGGATAATGTGCAAATGACCCTGACATGGACACACTCAAAAAAGCAAAAAAATAAAAAAATAAAAAATAAAAAAAAAGGTGATAGTTACAAAACTATTATTTTTCCAATAACTAAATTGGAGTTGTTATTAAAAGTATAATAGCTTTTGATGCAAACAGCAATTTCTATTATTTTTTTTTTTTTAGTTCTATCAGCAGTATCTGTACTAGGGTTGCCCCCCTTAGTCGATTAGTCGACTAATCGGTTGTCTTTTTTCATGCTGAATGACTTATTTCCAAGAAAGTTATGAGCACATCTTCAGTAAACACAAGATTTAAAGCGGTGCTTTTGTGTGATTATTTGTGGAGGAACTCAGTTTTACAGATCTATCGATTAAATCAACTAATAGATTAGTTGACAAAATCGTGAGTGTTAGTCAACTAAGAATTTTTTGGTCGAGGACAGCCCTAATCTGTACACTAAAGCAGACAACAGACATTTTATGTTCTTATTCTTTTCTCTATCTGATATATAACATAATGTCCCAACCTGAAATTACATGAATTTCTTCTCGGCATATAAGCCCACTATGGTTGGCGATCATAAATACTTTAAAGCTTTCGTCTTCAAAGCTGAAGTTGATGCTGAGTGTACGGTAATTGCTCGCTCAGGACAGGTTTTGGCTAAAAGGCTAATTAATATCTATGAACACACTGTAGCACAGAGCTGTGGTTCTTAAGCAGTATAGACATATACACTGTAGCTGCTGTGTCAAAGTGTTGCATTATATTTATTGTGGCCACAACCACAAAAAGACCTGACTGCTCACATAAGAGAACAGTGGTGTGATTGGGAGTAGAGTTTGTATCAGACCAAAAACTTAAAGCCCACAGAGACCAGAACCCAGACTAATCCGTTAGTTATAATGTTTTAACATGAAAAGTTTCCCCTTATAACAAGATAAATAGTATATTGTTATAAGGTGATAAGTTAGTATGTCATAATAACATGAAAATGCCTTGTAATAACATGAAAAACATCTTGTTGAAACATTAAACTTTTCACATTATAACATGATACTGATACGTTTTTTTTTCTGGAGTGGTAGCAATACGCTGCCGTACTATGTATAAATAATTGAAGAATGATGAAAGAATATATTTCAGGGCCGGGCCCATTGGGTTCTAGCAGATATTATGTTACCGATTTAGAAATAAGACATTAGGGTGGAAATTCGATATCTTAATTTTGTAACTTATTTCCACTTTATACAATCTCTATTGAACATCATGTTTAGTTTCACACTACATACTTGGTTTAGAAAGTTGTTCACATGGTTCATAAGATCTAAAATACTTTCCTGCACCGCTGTCGTACTACCAGACTACAGAACAGCTTCTTTCTACAGGTTGTAAGAATCATAAACTCATCTTTCTACTGCACCATAAAAAATAGGGTAACACTTCATTCAACATACAGGAAGGCAAATTTCATGGTAATTAGGTGATAGTTAGCAAGTAACCTATTTGAAATGTATTTGGAATTACTGCCAAATTACCCCAATATTTACCTCAAAATTGATAGAAAATGACTTTATTATAAACATTATTTAATAATTATATGCTAAAATAGCATATAATCATTAAAATAGGGTCCTTAGGCTTGAGAAGCGGCTGGTGGAAAACCAAAACTAATAGAACACACTTCTGATCAGGCACAAATCTCACCATTGAGTGACTTATTGTCTACACAAATGTAACCTGGTAGCTGATGTCATGATTCACGGAGTTTTTTTAAGAAATTTCAAATAAGTTATTTACTAATTATTTTCTATTTATCAGCAGACAAGGAAATAAAGTACCGTAAATTCTGGACTATAAGCTGCTACTTTTTTCACACGCTTTGAACCCTGCGGCTTATACAATGATGCAGCTAATCTATAGAGTTTTACGGGCTAACGGCCTGGCTAAAAAGCACTGCTCGTTTTGGACAGCACAAATTCACCTCGAGACGAAAGTGACACTGAGAGCGACAACGACAGAGAGACTGAGAAAGTGTGTGATGAAGTCATTCTGAGGCTGTTCAACTCCGACACTGAAGAAGACGACTTCAATGGTTTCAGTGCGCAGGAGGAAGATGAACATAGAGATCAGTGACTTTTCTGGTAGGCTAACGGGCTACGGCTAGTAGGCTGGTTATTTTTCAAACCAGCAGTGTTATTGCCATGTTACGTAACTGTCGTTTTACTGCCGTGTTATTGCTGTGTAACTGCCCTGTTACAGGCATTGTTCAGAAAACAAGCATTTCGTTAATTAAATTTTTTTTTTTTTAAACTTTATTTGTACCATCTTTCTGTGTAAATATCCCATGTTACAACGTGGACACCTGCGGCTTATAGACAAGTGCGGCTTATATATATACATTTTTTTTTTTCTTTTTAAATTTAGTTGGTGCGGCTTATATTCAGGTGCGCTTAATAGTCCGGAATTTACGGTATATCAATTAACTTTGTATTCTTTTCCTGGAAATGTTTGAAATAAATGTCCAGCTATTGGGAAATAGCGGAATAATGTTTATAATAAAGTCATTTTCTATCAATTTTGAGGTAAATATTGGGGTAATTTGGCAGTAATACCAAATAAATCTCAAATAGGTTACTTGCTAATTATCACCTAATAACCATGAAATTTGCGGCCCTTTAAAATGAAGTGTTAGCAAAAATGGTTTTGTCTTGTGTAGCATAATGGGACTACAACTTGCATGTTGTAGAATGACAATGAATTAACCTTGAACAGAGAGCAAGAGTGCCACAATTATATCTGATGTTAGTGGTCACAATAAAACTGCTCCTCACTCTGCTCTTTAAGACGTCCACAGAGTAGCCTGTCCAACCCAAGCTCAGTGTACTGCCTCATGGACCTCCTGTAAGGACGATGATGCAAAGATAAACCTAATCTTCACAAACCCACCCTTCCACAATCTGCTACTTCAAACGGACAGATTTAGTCTGAGCCCAAAGTTCCTACGGAGAATTGCTTCTCACAGGCTGTGAACTTCTGTTTAATGGCCAATATGTCCTTGCCGACTTAGCTGGAATGTAATAAGCTGAAATCAAGTCAATACAACTCACTGAGTTATCTGATGAACAAGCTGCTTGACAAACACAAACACGATTTTGAACATGTGTGTGCAGAGAGGGTCTGTCCATCCCGTGGATGCACAAAGCTTCTGCCATCTAACCATCAGTTTTCAACTCTCCCTTTGCCTTGGTCTCACACCATAGCTGCCATTCTCCGTTTATTCAGTGAATTACTTTTTTTTCTTCATTATTAGTTGCCAGGTCAGAGCATGATTTTTAATCTCAGAAAGAAAAGGGCATGGTTTAATATCAAGGAAACATAATGTGCTACACATTTATTCATCACATCAAAGCACATTTCAAAGTTACCACAATTTGGAGGACACGTTAAAACCTTCACCTGCCCAAAATACCTGTACGTGGAACTTACGGTTCTTTATCAAAAAACACAAAAACACCGTGCCTTAGTGACAATATTGCCATGGCAACCATTATTCACATATCAATAGGTGAGGTTGAGTGGGTCAGAAGTGTGAGAGGCTGATTTAACAGAGCGCACACACAGTAGAGAATGCGGACAGAAATACACACAGGTTACAAATACGACAGTGAAAACACTACCTGCCAGAGTGTGCTCACAAGACAGAGTCTAATTGGCAGCATGGCGTGTGATGCCCAGCTGGAGTTTCAGAGGGAAGTGTATCCCAGAGCCGGAAGGGGAGCAGGAATCAATACGACCACCACAAACGCTTCTGCCTGCTATCAACCTCACTTACTGCATCACTGGACTGTCACTAAGAATAGGAGCCTCAGACCGACGTTACGAGACTGGCAGAATGATTAAAGCCCGGGACCGCTTAAATGTTTACAACATGGGCTTGAAAGGTGCAAGTAAATCAAACACTTAAAGGAACAGTTCAGCGTTTTGGGAAACACACTTGTTTGGTTTCTTGATGAGAATTAGATAAGAAGGTCGAAACCACTCTCGTGTTTGTATGCTAAACATGAGGCCACAGCCAGCAAGCCATTACCTTAGCAGAAACACTGGAGGAGAGAGTAGAACGGACATTCCCAATCAAATCAACATAGCAGTTAGAGCGGCGGCCATTTTTGGTAACAATTACTGCAAAATTACCCCAAAATATTTACCGCAAAATTTATCGAAAATTACTTTATTATAAACATTATTTAATAATAAGATGCTAAAATAGCATATAATGGTTAAAATAGGGCCCTTAGGCTTGAGAAGCGGATGTGCGCTGCTCTTCATCAGAGGTGGAAAACCAAAACTAATAGAAGACACTTCTGATCAGGGACAGATCTCATCATTGTGTGACTTATTGTCTACACAAATGTAAACTGGTAGCTGATGTAATGATTCAGGGAGTTTTTTAAGAAATTTCAAAAGAAGTTATTTGATAATTATTATCTAATTACGAGCAGAAATGGAAATAAAACATATCAATTAACTTTGTATTCTTTTCCTGGAAATGTATTAAATAAATTACCAGCTATTGGGAAGTAGCGGAATATAATTATTAAATAATGTTTATAATAAAGTCATTTTCGATACATTTTGAGGTAAATATTGGGGTAATTTGGCAGTAATTCCAAATAAAGTTAAAATAGGTGACTATTTAATTGCTAATTATCACCTAATTACCATGAAATTTACAGACCTGCAAAATGAAGTGTTACCCTATTTTTATATCTCCAGATTGTAAAAACTTGAAAACATAAACTTAACTTGACCAAATTTTAAGAGCTCAATTTTTAGACGTTATCTCACGGAATAAAAAAATCAGGTTCATGAAAGAAAGATATCTATTCTAATAAAGTATCAAAAGCAAAAGTAGGCCTACTCATTTGGCAGAATAGCTCCCATCAGTTAACCTTTCAGTATGTTGTAATTCAAGTAGTATAGCAGTTTTCTGGGAAAGGCAAAAAACGGCAGAATTTGAAAATACAGCCCTCATCCTGCACTTCTCCTCTCTCTTTCGATTTTTTAAAGTCTAAAAACAGAGCCATGAGGAGGTTCAGAAGTCTAGTTTTCTCTCAGAACACTTGAATTACAATATGCTGAAAGGTTATTATAGCTTATTATTGAATTTTTTGTCCAATGATGCCAAAAATAAACTGCCTACTCCAGATTTAAGCATGATGATTACATTACGTTAACAGGGCTTGAAGTTACAAGTTATAATGTTCTACTACTCTGATTGAAGGTTTTTACAATTCAACAGCTAGATAAAGATATGTTGTTAATATCAATTCATCTCATTTCATCATAACACGTAGACCTGGCTGACGTGAAAGATTAGAAGTGTATATGTTGACTGTATCCAATGTTGTGTTGGTCCTACTATAGAATGATTTATTGCTTGTGTATAGTGAATAATACAGACAATAAGGAACTTATTTTTAAATTTGATTTTGAATTGCATTCTGAATCGTAATCGTAATATTGGTCTAAAAATGGCAATTCGATATTTTCCCATGTCGTTCAGCCCTAGCGTGTATACAGGGCTTCAGCGCATCGTAGCCCACTTCATTGTAGGCAAGAAAAGAAAAAAGTGATGAAACTGTCATGAGCGTCACTGGTGTCTAAATATAGCCTTGTGCATCTACAGCCGAGTGTTTCCTCCACAGACAGAGTGAAGGGATAACAAGGCATATTAATTGTAAACACAGAATATGAATAAGAGCTGCAGGTGAGAGGCTGCCTCCACCTCTGGATTGTTGCTTTCTGTTATGTTCAGGTCATTATTTTTGAAAACCCTCAAAAAGTGTTAACCAATAAAACATGTGATGGAGGGAACAATGCTGTGGAATGACAGCATTAATAATGAAGGAGACTTATCTTGCTCCCACCACAACCTGCATTTTAAAGCACAAACACACAAAGAGCGGACGTAACAGGCTTGTGCCTCCTCTAACTCCAATTTTCAACAAGCAATCAGCCAGAGACGCTCTGCTCACAAGCTCACACTTCACTTATTGACTCTTTTTTTGCTTTCTGCTCTTTGATGCCGTCAAAGCCACGACCCATGCCATTCTGCGCCATCCCACGCAGAAATTGCTGAACAGAAAGCAGTTAAGGGAGTCTGCGCCCGGGGCCCAGGAGGCATTAAAGATGTAGAATCCTGTCACGCCTCCTCCCCCCCCGCCTCTATTTCCCTTTGGGCTGGTTTAAACTTCTCATTGCCTGACAAAAGGAGCTGGGAGGGTCAGCGTAGAGCCTGTAAAACCTCATCATGGCTGATGATAGTGCAGACAGCGTGGACCGATAATGCTGCATTATGGTCTGTGGTCTATTGATAGAAAGCAAAGTGCCTCATGAGGGTTAACATGGTGTCACTGGGCAGCAAGAAATACAAAAAAAGAAGGACTTTGGTAACCACTTTTACAGGTCTGCAAATTTCATGGTAATTAGGTGATAATTACCAAGTAACCTATTTGAAATTTCTTTGAATTACTGACAAATTACCTCAATATTTACCTCAAAATTGATCGAAAATTACTTTATTATAAACATGATTTAATAATTATATGCTAAAATAGCATAATATCGTTAAAATAGGTGGAAACTAATAGAAGACACTTCTAATCAGGCACAAATCTCACCATTGTGTGACTTATTGTCTACACAAGTATAACCTGATAGCTGATGTCGTGGTTCAGGGACTTTTTAAGAAATTTCAAAGAAGTGATTTGCTAATTATTATCTATTTATCAGCAGGCACGGAAATAAAGCATATCAATTAACTTTGTATCCCTTTCCTGGAAATGTATTAAATAAATTACCAGATGTTGGGAAATAGCGGAATAATGTTTATATAAAGTAATTTTCGATACAATGATTCCAAAGAAATTTGCAATAGGTTACTTGCTAATTATCACCTAATTACCATGAAATTTGGAGACCTGTAAAATTAAGTGTTACCCAAACTTTCAAGCAGTTTATGTTTATTAAGTTTGAAGGGATATTATATCAGATTATAGTCTAATTTTTCTTTGATTTTTCTGATTTTTCTGATTTTTCATGGCTTGCGGTTTGAAGGCACAATGGAGAAGGGGTGACATATTTTTGTAGGCCAACCAGGAAGTTAGCGTCGCCCTGGTTCCCTCATCTAAAACCCAATGGAATTCTTCCATTGGGTTTTGGATTATTGCAGAAAATAAGCTCTGTGGTAAACAAACGTTTATGATACTTACACATTTTGTTCAGCAAGATAATCTTTACAAATGAACACCATTTTTGAAGTGTGAATGTAATCACCAGAAGTAAAAAGCTAACGTTTTAAAGCTAAGGCTATAGACACCACGGTCCCACGAACACAATTATACACAACGAGGCTGTCAAGGCGGACGAGCCAGCGTGACGATGTTTAGTAGTCCCATTTAGTCACTTAGCAAACGCCTTTTTTGAGACCCGTAAAAGCTTCAAAATTCACAAGTGGGATATTTACTGACCTGTTTTATATCGTAGAAAGAAACGTTAAAATCTCGCTAACCACAGAACTTATTTCAGTCATCTAACTAAAAACACATTCAAAAACCTATCTTAGGACTATCTTTTAGTCCTGCAGCACTCTATATGCTAAAGATCTCTTCTTTGATTCCATATTCATAAAGTGAACTACAGTAAGCCTCAAACTACATACAAAGGTGTAACAAAAGCATATGTAGGTTTGTCTAACTCTAGGAAAAATAGTAAAATTCTCCAAAACCAAACTATTCCTCACTCAGATGCGTTGCCCTCTTTCCTTGTGTCAAAATATTTCCTGCTAACTGTCTCTTGTTAAGTCCCCTCTCTGCTGCTGAAAACAACCAGCATCCATCCAAAATAATTAGGAAAGGAAAGCCTATTAGCACATCACATTATCATGTACTTTGTACAGTGAGACAGGCAGGACAAAAAGGAATAAAATACAATCTCTGAACAATGCCTCAAATAATCCTGAATAGATAATTAGACACCCTTGTATAGCTACTATCTATGAGCCCAGAGGCTTCTGTGGGTGGGTGGGGTGTCAAAATGCTATAGAACAAAGCCAGCAAAAAAAGAGAGATCTCAATAACAATTCCTCAAACTTGTACCTGAACTTAGCCCTGTCAGCTAGATGACAGAATATGAGCTGTCACTTAAGGCATGATATTCAGAAATGCTGGGATGAGAGTCAGTGAGTCGGCGGAGATTCCTTCACCTGACTTTGAGATGAAAATAATTGGCTTTATAACCATGT
>CAKALG010042713.1:0-14269 GCA_916700815.1 Helicolenus hilgendorfi
CATGCTGTATGAAGAAGACTTGAAACTAGCGATTGAGACCATAAACTCATGTTTACAATGTTTACTGAGGTAATAAATCAAGTGAGAAGTAGGCTCATGATCTCATAGACTTCTATACAATCAGACTTCTTTTTGCTTCCAGAGGAGTCGCCCCCTGCTGGCTGTTAGAAAGAACGCAAGTTAAAGGCACTTCAGTATTGGCTTCACTTCTCAGACTTGGAGGTAGCCCACTGGGACAGATGTATGGACAGATTACATATATTGTCTTTTTGCATAGATTTTCTTTGAAACCTTTTTAACGCTGAGTGTTTTCAAAAGTAATTACAAGAAAGTAAAATAAGGATGGATGGGTGAATGGATAGACAGACATATACACGGCTTGCCAGTGACATGCACAACCTATAATACGCACACATATCTTTAAACTAGACATTTGGCTGCATCGAGGGCAACAGCTCTCACTAGTGGCTTTCATATCTGAAGCTGGCTGATTGAGACTAATGGATACAACATGGGCCTCAGAAATGACTTCCACATGCAAGAGACAAGCATGTGTGTGTGAGGAGAGAGCTGGTAGATACAGGAAGGCAGCATTAGAGTGTGAGTGTTTTATGTGTGTTTGTGTACAGGTATGTGTGTGGGGTTTGCGTACCACCGTCTATGTAATAGAACGGAAGAGCAGGAAGCACTTCCCATCCCTTCAGGTCCTGTTTACTGTACGTCTACTCCAAGTTCACACGCACAGAGATCCCATTACACACAAAAATGCCTGCAAATACACACACACACACACAAACTAATGAAAGTGAAGGCAAACACACAAATCCTCCAATGCTTAAAACACTGTTCCTCTTCATCAAGGTTAGACCACCTTACATAACCAAGTGATTCATACCAGTAGCTTTGATATACTTTGTTTTCTAAGAAAATAAAGATGGTGTTCCTTCAGACAGGCTAAAGGCGCTTTCACAAGCCATTGTCCGTTTGGCTATTCCGTATCAGAGTTAAATTGATACTTTTGGTTCGTTTTCCATTTAGTCTGGTTCGGTTTCACAGTTCACAAATTAAAGCGGACTAAATAAATAGATAAGTTGCTGACGGGAGTGTATGAAGGAGCGAACTTATCTTTTTTCTTCTCGAGAGCTGCACTTCCATGGAAGAAATCGCGGCCTTTGAAATATTGCCGTAGAAGTTTTTTCACTTTGACTCTGCACTGACTCCCTTCTCCTCCAGTTTATCTCGGATTACTTTATGAACGTCACTATTTTTGTGAACTTTATCTAGCATATTCTGTGTGTTCTCTTCGGCCCAGATGTCAAGCAAACATCGGACTTCTGCAGAAGTCCAGGTCAGTCCTCTCCCACTCATGTAACCCTGTTGTTCACCTGTGTCCATCTCAACAAATTCCCACACAGGCAGCCTGCGTTTTGGTTCGCTTGGAAATGATCCGAGACCAGCTCTCGCAAGCATCTCAAACCGGTTGTTTTGGTCAACACCAGAGTACGATTACTGCATTCACAACTGCCCAAACGAACCACACCAAAGATGGATTAAAACGGGTTGGCTAAATGTTGGCTTGTGAAAGTACCCTAAGGGTGCTTTGAACTTTGTAGCTTCATCCTGCTTCAACAATACAACAATACTTCATGCCAAACAACAGCAGACAAAGGAGCAGCAGCTCTTGTTTGCCAAAGCAGAATTGTTGCCACATTGAAATCCATTATCGATTAATTATTAAACAAAAAATTAAACATATTTGGTATGAGTTTTTGGTTCTATGTCTCTGTTCGTCTGTGTTACAGACACACAGCACACAAACAGTTACACGTACTGTGTAATGGAATTCACTAGAAACATGTGGCGAGACTTCACTTTATCAGCATCTTTGTCAGTAAGACTTACTGGTAGTTAGTCATTGTTACAATAACTGAACAAAATATGTAGCTGTCAGCAGTTAATAAAACACTCCTTTCTGATATCGTGAAGGTTATTTTTGAGAATTTATTCAGTACTTTCAAGTAGGTGGGGAAAATAAAGCAATGATCATAGCAGATTTTATTTTATTCTATTAGTATGTCCTGATGTTTTCCTTTGTGTTAAAAATAGCATTGTAAACACTAGTGCTGCCCCTCTTAGTCGATTAGTCGACTAATCGGTTGTTTTGGTCTTAGTCGACTAAGATTTCATTAGCCGATTAGTCAGTTTTTATGCTTTTTCATGCTGAATGACTTATTTAAAAAAAAATTCTCTTCTGAGCACATCTCTGGTAAAAACAAGATTTAAAGTGGTGCTTTTGTGTGATTCTTTGTGGAGAAACTCAGTTTCACAGATCTGTCGATTAAATCAACTAAACAATTAGTCAACAGAATCGTTCGAGTTTTAGTCGACTAAGAATTTCTTTGGTCGAGGACAGCCCTAGTAATCAGAAACTCATGCCCATGTTATGGAGTAAAATATTTTTGACAGGAAATATTACAAGAAATAAATGGAATAATTAAAAAATATTATTTATTAATTCATTGTTTAGTCTATAGAAATTTAAAAAACAGTGAAAAATGAATCCAAGATGACATCTTCAGATGTCTCATTTTATCTGATCAACAGTACAAAATACAAAGAGATTAAGTTTACAATGATATAAAACAGACAATAGCAGAGATCATTTAGCAAATTACTTTAAAGATTAATTGATTATCAGAATACATGCTGATTAATTTTCTGTCGATCTACTACTCGATTAATTGACTGATTGTTGCAGCTCCAGAATTAAGACAAAATAATGTTCACAGATGTGAGTCGTGATATCTCAGTACAGTATGATGATATTGTCATTTTGTAATTTGATTATAGGTGTGGGATATCTTAGTAAATGGGAACCTCTCTTCAATAGTTAAAATAAGTTTACTTTAAAAGGTAGTTCTTATTTACATTTATATTTACATTTAAAAAGACAGCTCTATCATGTGAATTGATTTGTATTTGCATTTTTATTTGGCCCTTACTGAGATCAGCTGATGATCAGCTTACCTTGGTGGCGTTAATGACTTCATGTTCCTGCCTGGACCTCCATATGTGCCATGTTTACTTCACCTCATGCGTTAATGAATAAAGTAAAGCGTTTCAATCCAAATGATGAAAACCGTCTTTATATTTGGACAAGCACAATATCAGAACCAGATAACTGGATACTATCAACTACTCATCTCATCCCTAGAAATCACTTTTAATCGTTTTTACATAGTCGTTGAAATAAACCGCCTCTATTAGTTTTCTTTCACTTCACTCAAAGCAGTCTGAGACACCTTTGCATAGACATTATACAGTATATGTTTAGCTGTAAAAGTGTGAATTTATCCGTGGAGTTATGCCAAATATGTGAAGGAATTTATTTGTGAGAGCGAAGAGGGAATGTGAACTGGAGACGAAGAGTGCGAGAGGCAGGGGACAGGAAAAGAGAGGACAGATAGAGAAGTGAGCGAGAGTGGATAGAGTAAATAAACATAGCCGGGAAGTGTTGAGTCCACGCACAGGACGCGGTTTGGCTTGTGTGTGTGTGTGTGTGTGTTTATCAAACCCAGCTGGCTCCCATTTGCCCAGGAATGAGTCTGCACCTCTCAGAGGCCCAAGCCTGCCCTGCTTTGAAGGCCTCTGTGTAGTGTGTATGTATGTATGCATGTATATATGTGTGTGTATAATAACAGCTTCATTAGAGCACTGCATGGTACCGGCGAGCACATAAAAACACCCAGACATGTATTTACTGTATGTATATTATGTGTACGTCTTCTTATGTGATCATTTTAAAACCACATACATCCACTCTGGAACACAAACAGTCATCCCAGCACACACACACACATAGACCCATACAGATTTCAGGTTTCACAAGCGTGCACATAGACCCCTAAACAGTCCCAAGGGGTTGGATTTAACTGCTTCCAGATGCACGTTCAGGACAGAGCACACACATACAGACAAAATCTTCTGCTTTGTTGAAGTCAGCAGAACTACTCAGTTTAAATTAATTAAGTGCTAGTGAATGGGAAATGACATGGGAGTAGACAAGTTTACTACAAGTGGGAAAACAGCTTGCTACTGATACCTGATGATATCCTCATGGAAAGCAGCTACTCTCTAAGGAAAACCTGAACCTCAGAACCTTCAAAATAAACTTCAGAAAACTGTTTTTTTTTTCATTGTGTATATATGTTTGTTTGTTTGTTTTTAGATGTGGCCCACATCTATACCGAGCCCCTCATATTGAGGATAAATGGCACCCCAGAAAGGTTGCACGGCGATGATGGAGACAAGTGGAGCGGTAGCCTCTCACACTCGGAGCTCACGACACCCAGCAAGAGTATCACATGTGAGTAAATAACACACACACACACACACACACACACGTTCACACATAGAGACTGGTGAGAGTGTTTTTCCATTACCGATCACTGGTCTGATGAGTCACATTGTCCTGACCTTTTAACAAATATATTTGCACACCCTGAGGAAATAGGTCAGGTAATCATACACACAGACAGAAATATCTACATTGTCAGCTAAAGTAGGTTAAGTTTCTGATTTCTGAACACAAGCACCCAAATCTCCACACTTGAAATGAAACACCTTTCCGTCTCTTTTACTCTTTCTTCTGCATTTTATTCTCTGTCAGACTTGCCGCTGTGGAATTTACATTACTTATTTATGGTTCATGGGAGATCTTGGTATCAGTCGAGTCAGAATAAATACCTCAAAAAGTCTCCATTTTGATCAAGAGAGAGCTGAAGTCCTGTTACATCCAGGATAGCTGGTTCCACCAGTGTCTGGAACTCAATGAACTCGTTCTTTCTGAAAAAAGTCGATGTGTTTCGGGGGTTTGCTTTCCATATTCTAGATAGATACAGTAGATGAGTATCTACAGCACTTGCTATTAGGATTTAGCTTTCATAAAAACTAAAGCCCATCATTTTTTCCCAGCACAGCCCTCCGTTATCCTTGAATGATATCCACCCACATTCCTGTCACTAATGTCGTCTTTCCAACGTATTAGCTGTAATCTCTGCAGTTTGAAAAATGTCTATGCTGGCGTCCGGGTGGCCTAGGGCAGGGGTATTCAATTAAAATTCAAAGAGGTCCAGTTGGAGAAAATTTCCTCAACCAAAGTTCCGGAACATCATAATGTCTAACTTCACTTGCGTTATGATTCAGTGCCATATATATATTGAAGTAGTGGCTTAGATTGTTTATTTTCTGTGCTCTCGGTTTGGATTTGAGTGGGTATGTTTGCTCAAAAGATTTGTGCTTTGCCTCGTACATAGTGGTGCTTCATGTTGGCACTTTTAATTATCGCCACGGTCTCGCACTGCAAAGCGGTGGCCGGGAGCTAGCCAGTGGGGCACGCTCACATCATGAACATGCACTAAAAGCACGTGCAGCCGGCTACAACACACACAGAGGGAGCGTGACTTCATTCTCTGCTCAGGTAGACATTGCTCCTCTATATCTTTACATAGCCAATAGTTGTTTGCTGCTATATTAATGCTTTGGATATTGTATAGAGCATCTTTAAAACAATAATATGAGATAAATAGCAATATTACATAATTTTGTATAAGCTTACCATCCCTGTCTAGATATAGGGACTAAACCACACAGCGCACAGTTGAACGTGGTTTTGTTCCAGGGCTGGATTTGTAGTCATTTGCATCAGTGTGATTTTCAATGAGGTTATCTAACGTCTGTAACAGAAACCAGAAGTTGGGCTCTCTATTCTGTGATTTATGAAACAGCTTTTTGACCAATCCACTCCAATAACATTTCTCATTGCTTTAACATGAAATCGCTACTGTAGTTGGCTGTAGTTGTACTGAAGTAAGAAAATTGCAGGAGGAGACATGACTGTCTCGTATTGTGTGTGTTTTATTTACACTCAGCTGTCCAAGTCTAAACTACTTCCCAAAATCTCCAGCTGTCCCATCATTACACTCCCCACTGGGCGTATCGGCACCTCTCCACCTCAATTTGCTGGCTAGGAGCGTCGCTTTGCAACACCTGGAAGTTCTCCTTCCAGAGTCATATCACCAAGCGCCACCTCCCATTTCCCTCCCTCGTATTACTGGCCCCATGGTTATTTGTCAGACTCTCCTTGATGTACAGTCGCTCCAGCTCTCTGTAGCAAAGCCAAAGGTTACGCAAGTACACTATGTCATTACCCCACCGCATATATTTTTTTTGCTTTCTCTCCAGTTTGAAATAAGTAGAATCTCAACCTAATTCTCATCGTTCTACTATGTCATTTATTCACTTAGAAGACCGAGTTTCACAATAATAAACACCCACAAAACTCTAGTTGAGTTGTCTGAATGCTTGGCCACTAACCTAAAAGCCACTGTAAAAAATGTAAATGCCCTCCAGTGGTCTAAATCTGTCCTTCCTGCTATTCAGAGAAAAGGAGGGATGGTGTAAGTGAATGACAGGAGGAATAGAGGGGTGAGAGGAGGACGGTTGAGTAACCTGAAATCTGAGCATGTGTTACAAAACTACCAGCATTTCTTCCTGGAATCCAGAGCCAGCTATAAGTGACAAACACACAAACCTGCCCCATGGTAATAGCTAGTTTGTGGTATCTGAATAACCGACAGTTCAGCCAGGAAGTAGATAAGTAGGTGAATGCAGAGTGTTTTGAGTAGGTGTGTGAATGTCTGCTGTCTCCATCTATGTTTGTGCCTCTACCTGTCCCGTCTGTGTGTCTATTTCAGGCTCACGCTGGAAGTACTGAGAGGTTTAGAGTTTTTCTGCCATTCTCTCCCTGCTTTATTTTACATCCCAATAAAACCTACGAAACCCACCAGCTCCATATGCTGTGCAGGGAGGGTTATGCAACTACATTGGGCTCGGACAAAATGTACCGCCATGAACACCAGTTCTGGCTCTCCATTTGGCTTCATGTGCCTGCTCCCTTCATCCATGGCGTCCTCCGTCTCCAACTTACACAAGCACACGTACAACTTACACAATCACACATGCGTTCATAGGACTTGAACCACAAACAGTGAATGTTGGAATCTTTATCCCTTTCTCAGACTATGCATTATTTGCCTGCATGTCTCCATAATTAAATGATTGCCTTTGCCTTTTTTGCATGTGTGAGTTGGTTTGTGTGTCTTTAGTCGGTATCAACTGGCGATGGCCGTGACAAAGTATCGGTATTTGACGCCTTGGGAATGAGAACCAGCTCTCTGGCTTCATGATGAGCTTGAAGACGTTACAAAATAGCAGTGACTCGGGTCTGTGGTGAGGTCATGGGTGGCTGTGTGACATCTGTGAATGTGTTTGTGGGTGAGAGGGTGAGGAAACAGAAGCAAAAACATAAAATTCCTCATCCCGTATGCCCTAGCTGTCTCGCAGTGATGACATCAGAGCTATAGTATGTGTCTGGCCCTGGGCCTATGACAAGCTGTCTGAGAACAATGTGCACAGAAGAGGTGTTAACACATGTGAGTGTGTGTTATGACCTGAGTCAAACACACACACACACAGGCACACAAAGAGACACACTCCCCGTCGGTGATGTCATGAACACACTGCCGTCTTTGACGTCACATTCACACATGTTCACAGATGTTCACAGATGTTTAACTGCTAACACTCTTTTGGACTCAACCAAAGACACACGTAATTCATCACTGACAGGATCACAGTAGCATTTATGACACTTTGTTTATTTTTATCAGTTTGAAATACCTTCACTAAATGAGATGTTAACACAAACCAGATAGAAGACGTGTTTGAATAGGGGCATGGACGTGTGTGTGTGAGTGAAATGCTGAACGGAGCTGTTTGTTATTATCTTGTCATGAAAGGAGAGGAGTGTGCAGTGTGTTGTTGGTGGGAAATCTAACAGGACTGTGACATTGCCTTTAATTAGAGACCAGTCACTGTGCTGAAACTGTTTTCCATCTCTGCTCCTCTGCCTTAAATCCTTTTTTTCTTGTCTCTCTTGTCTTGCTCTGAATTTATGACCTGTTTGTTGGTCACATCGAAAGACATACTTTACTTGTACTGTTAGGTACAGATAATGGTGACACAGTGTGGTGTCACGGAGGGGTCATGTTTCACTGAGGTGGTTGGTTGATGTCTAAGGTCAGGGATTAGTGTTGCTGTATGTCGTGTTGCTCATGCAAGTCCGCTGCCTCTTCCTCTTTTATTCAAAATAAGGCTGAACCCACTACTTGAAATATTTGCACACTTTTTCCATTCATTTGTCAGGTGAAATTCACACAAATGAGTCAAATGTGGCAAAAAAATAAAAAAGGGAGTTTAGGAGCTTTTCCAAAGGCTGGGTTGAAAGGAGTAAATAGTGTTTCTAAATGTCACAAAGAACCACAAGAAAAATGTAAAAGTTTTTCCAGAGCTTTTGGGTAAGTTGTTGTTTTGTGTCAGCTAATGTCATATTTCCTGTTTTCATGCAAACACAAAAACAAAGAAATGAACTTGGCAAATTTCAGAACAAAATACAAAAGACTAATGCCTATGCACAGCTGTTTTTCCTGGTATACGGCTCTTCCGCAAACGTGCAGGCACGAACACATCAGTCAACTTATCAGTTGACCCTTTGAGTGCCGAGATAGTTTCATCAGAACATCTAAAAAATTAGCATTATATGCTATTGATTCATGGTTAATACACCTGCTATTTAAAGGCTTATTCAGATTTTTTTCAGTTTCGGGTGATTGTTTGCAATCAGGAGGATCAAGATTTTTTGAAACACTCAACTGATATTTTGTCAGTCCACTTTGCTAGAAGTGCAGCTCTCTAGTACACCCTCAGGGGCCAAAACAAGCTCCAACAACTGAACCTAAAAAGCATTTGAAACATGTCTTTTTAACACAATAGCACTCGCAATGAAATCAGACCTGCCTTTAAATATGTGTTGTAAAAGCATGCTTGTTGTTAAGCTGCAATAATAATAATAATAATAATGATAAATTGTATAAATATGGGCACTTTCCTTAAATATGTTACAAAATACGTCACAAAAAAAACAAAACAAGGCAGATAAAATGAGATTAAGGCCAAAGGACATGAGCACAAAGAAGGAAGTAAAGACAAGAAAATGAATAAGATCAGATAAATAGGAATAAAAACACAGTAAAAATAAAAGTGTAAAATGCTGTATGGACATCATACTGTATGTTCTGTAAGTATGAGCTACCCACTGGGAAAAAGTTTCACATTAGCCTTCTATTGGTAGCTACAGATCAGGTGTGGCATAGCTTGCCGGCTTTGGCATCTGTAACCTGGCAGCACAAATAACACAAACACACAAACAGTAAACATAGCGGCACCACTTACGACAGTAATCCATAAAAATTATCAGTTTTATCCACACTAACAGCCAGATACACAAGTTATAAAGAAAAGTGTATGAGCAACACTACAGTTAAAAAAAATCACATGGACTTTATGAACTGAAAATGTTGTGGTAAGAATTTTAACAGAGGAACTCTGTTAAACTCTGCCATATTTTTTCCATTGAAAGTAACAAGAATTAATCTTTCATTTTAGCCAAAGGTGACTCACACTTTTTGTCCTGCTCACACCTAATTTTTAAGCAGCAGTGTTGTGCATCTGACTGAACTATGCGTCCACATTACTAGTGAGAGGGTGCAACTAAACAAGCCTCATTAATGCTGTAGTGTTGGTTGGAGCGTTGTATACATGTAGCAGCCAAAAATGTGGGAAAATCTAATTGAAAACTGTTTTAAATAACATTTTACAGCAGCAACTTATCATTTTCCCATTCTCACTGTTTTAGTAGTTGACACTTTTGGCCCACAATTAAAAACAACGCAACTATGCAAGAAAACCCCAGAAGGGAGTCAGTGGGTGAGATGTTTCTGGGAGACTGGGCTGAACAGATGTTTTACAGGCACTTCAAAACGGTTACAGGATTTTAAAATGCCGTGCAAATGTTGTGAAACTAAACTTATTTTGCGGCAATCAACCCACAGCATTCTTTATTTTCATCATCGATGGCATATGTCCTCATTGACAAAACAATTACACACACACAAGCAATCTAAAGTTGTGTTGAGAGAAAATATTTGGTTGGACACACAGATGCTTTACCTCTGTTGTGCTTAATTATGCCAAAACGGAGGCAGATTTGTGGGTGCATGCACCAACCATCCATCCTTTTTTCCTGTTGTTTACTAATTAAGGGTTCTCTATATGATATCCAGAGCATTAATGTAGCAGCAAACAACTATTTACTATGTAAAGCTATAGAGGAGTAATGTCTACCTGAGCAGAGACTGAAGTCACTCTCCCTCTGTGTGTGTCGTAATCTGAGCTTCTCCATGCTTTGTTGACATCAGTTGATAACGCTGTTGCGGAGACATAGCACCCACCCTCTGATTCCAGGACGGGTTAACACTGTTAGCTCTGTCAACAGTGTTGCTGTTGTTAGCGCTGTTAGCACCGTTAGTTGAGAGACGTGCGGAGACAATAGAAATGCTCTCGATCTTGCATTCAGCACCTTTAAGTTGCATTTGGGAGTGCAAATTTGATCTGATGAAAAATTATATTTTTCTGCATTTTTATGACTTTGATCTCATGTTTATAGTTTAGATTAGGGTTGTCAAAGTTAACGCGATAATAACTGAGTAATAACCAACACATTTTAATTTGTTTTAACGCCACTAATTTCTTTAACGCAACTTGCACTTTTTGGATTGTAGCGGGCTCAGTTTTAAAGCTACAGTGAAGATACTGGCATCAGATGAATCTAGAAAACCTGCGGCATCAATTACCAACCATGTCATACTAGCTTGTCGAAGGAGGTTAAATAACGCCAAACTTGCGCTTAATTTTGGTGAGGGAAAACTGGCCATTTTCAAAGGGTTCTGACCTCAAGATATGTGAATGAAAATGGGTTCTATGGGTACCCACGAGTCTCCCCTTTACAGACATGCCCACTTTATGATAATCACATGCAGTTTGGGGCAAGTCATAGTCAAGTCAGCACACTGACACACTGACAGCTGTTGTTGCCTGTTCGGCTGCAGTTTGCCAAATTATGATTTGAGTATATTTTTTATGCTAAATGCAGTACCTGTGAGGGTTTCTGGACAATATTTGTCATTGTTTTGTGTTAGTGCATAGTTAATTGATTTCCAATAATATATATAAACATATATTTGCATAAAGCAAGCATATTTGATTCTTGACAAATCTCCCTTTAAGGTACATTTTGAACAGATGTGCGATTTATTTGCAATTAGTTGTGATTAACTGGGGACAATCATGTGATTAATCGCAATTAAGTGTTTTAATTGATTGACAGCCCTAGTTTAGACATTTCAACACTTTGAACGCTTTGACCTACATAGACAGACGAGCTGCACCAGAGGAGACGGTAGGATAAAGCAGCTGGAATAGAGACAGAGTTCATAGTCATCCTGGTGACTCATTCCAGCAGAGGATAAGTAGAGAGAGAGAGAGAGTGAGATCTCTGGTCTGGGAGGGAGGTGTGTAAGTACAGGGTAGCTGAGAGACGCCAGGAGAGAAGGAAGAGGTTGAGGGTGTGTGAAAGGGGGGTGTGTGTGTGCTGGTGCATTCAACTGATGGTGACTCACTCATGCTCGCTCACCGGCCCAACACATCTGCACAGACATGCGTGTACATACACACATCGTAGAGGTCGCAGGACCCTCAGTGGCCAACGCTGTTGTGTTAGCGCCGCACACGCACGCTCTGCGGTTTCCCAGTCTCATCATGTTAATCCCACAGTCATTTGGCTCTTTATTTGCTGTTATTTTTAACTAGCTCCCACTGCTGAATCATTGTGTTTATGAGTCACACCCATGCTTCCTCCTGCTCCAAATATGCACAAGCAGCAACCCATTTCTTCAACTTTGTTTTCTCCCTTTCTCACTCAATCTTTCTCCCCTTAGCCTACTTTCTTGATCTCAGACAAAGGGACCTTGTATTTTTTTCAGTGTGTGTGTGCATGTGCATGAGTGTGTTGTCCGCACGTGTCCTTGCATGCATATATTTGTGTGTGAGTGGGCCTAACCTCAAGCCCTGTTTGGAGACAGTCCTGACTCCCCGTCTCTCTCTGTCTGTCTGTCTGTCTGTTTGTCTGTTTGCCTGCCAGGTCCGCCTATGTACTGTGTTCACACACACCACAAACTCACAAGAAGTATGAATTTCTCAACCACTCACAATCCCCTGGACGATACAGACCTAGAGGGAATACTGAAAAACCGTGCACAGCTTCCCTCCCCTCGCTCTAATCCCCTTCTTCTCTTACCGACCTACATCCTGGCCAGCTCGGAGTGTTAAAATACAGTATTGTGCAAAAGGCTAAGAGAGATATAAGAAAAGAGAGACAGAAAAGGAGGAGTTGAAGTGAGGAAGAGAGAGAGACATAACACAGGAGAGCAGCAGGTATTGACTTTTGACATACTTTAGAGGAGAAAGTATGGCTCCTTCCTTCTCACATGCATGCACGCCTACACACTAATGCACACACTGGCCCTGCAGCCTGCCAAACATCTGGAGCAAAGTTAGAAAACGCTGAATGAAAGAATCTTTAATAACACTGGATTGGTTGTATGACCACGGCCGTCAGCCAATCAAAACAGGCCTGGATGGGTTATCTGTCTCCGAGCGGTTATCGAACGGACGCTTTTATTGCCAGTCGTGTTTCATAGCCAGCGCTCAGGAGGACCACACTCCGTTTGCCTCCCAGTGCAACTGTGTGTGTATGTGTGTGTGTGTGTGTGTGTGTGTGTGTGTGTGTGTGTGTGTGTGTGTGTGTGTGTGTGTGTGTTTGTGTGCATCCGAGAAGTACGGCGTTTCTGCTTTGATTTGCTGAGGGTCTGTTGTACTCTACCCTAGCCCTGTTAATTCTCACCACACCTCTCGACACCAGATGCTTTCAGGTCAAGAAAATATTTAGGG
The DNA here is from genome assembly GCA_916700815.1 of Helicolenus hilgendorfi. Taxonomy (NCBI): domain Eukaryota; kingdom Metazoa; phylum Chordata; class Actinopteri; order Perciformes; family Sebastidae; genus Helicolenus; species Helicolenus hilgendorfi. The sequence continues at coordinate 12,967 of CAKALG010042713.1, forward strand.
CCTCAATAGGATGGTATTAAATACTACCATAATATATAAAAACCAGGCGTCCATTTTATTCTTCTTTTCAGGGTGTGTTTGGTTTGGCAGCGAAGGTGTGCTTCGTGCCTCCATCTCTCTAGCCGAGTAGTTAGCACTCGATAGCACTTAGAGGTAAAATATACCAAGTGGTGTACTGAGCCAAGATTAACAAAATGTGCATACTCTCAAGTGTTTGTTGATATATGTTGTATCAAAACTGCATTCTTCCAAAAACCTCCGGTATTGAAAGGATGGGTTTTCCAGAGACAAACACTCCTCTCTTCCTCTCTCACACTGTTTTCATTTATCCAGTCTTTTATTCCCTTCGTCTCTTTATAGTTGTGTAAGAGTTTCGGCCAGTAGGATCAGGGGTCAGTTCTCTAAATGCAGAGCTCTTCCCATGAGCTGTAGCCTTTAGGGTGGGCTTTGCATTTGGACTCAGTTTCCCAGAGCCTCCCTCTCCGTGACGCTGCATCAGCACAAGTCTGCACACAGTACAGTTTAAATTAATAAAAACAACTTACCCGCACTAATTTGCATCATGGTAACTACGGTTGGTAATGTCATAAAGCTCTCGGTATCCAGCAAAAGTCACCACAATGAGAAGAAACGCTAATGGTTTTGGGCGCTTTCCCCCTCTGAGTTGAATTTATTTCAACTTGAGGCATTCACGGCACTCCAGTAAAAACACGAGGCGCACGGAGTGGAAAAAAACGCACAAAAAACGCTTCCCTCTCATTGAAAACAATTATAAAAAGCCGCCCCAGACTGTTAAAACACACTCTGTCTGATCGGGGCCTGAGGCACAAACTTTATTCAATCCTATTCCTATATTTTATATAAATGCTTTAAGGATCACATTTTCATGCCTCCTTCCAAAGGATTTGCTGCTTGTCTCTATTTTTATATCGCATATTTTAAAATCTTTGGGCTTTGGCTTGTTTGTCAGACAAAAGGATTAATTGTATACAATAATCAATAAATTCATCGACAGTGCGAACTTTCAGTCAAAATGTTAGATTACTGTGTCAGTCACAGGAACAGCTGTACAATATACTACGATTCAACACAGTAAATACCACCTTATTTTGTAATTTATATGACGTGAACACAATAACAGCAACACTACTGATCTGAACTGAATTGATTTGAATGTGTATTTATTTTAAAATGCTTGTTGTCCACAGCCTATTGTAAATGAATGTATTTTGTCGCTCCCCAGCTCAACCAGCAGCCAGATCCACGCCCACCCACCACACCCAGCCATGTCGGACACAGCCTA
>CAKALG010042714.1:0-19011 GCA_916700815.1 Helicolenus hilgendorfi
CGTCTTCATTCATTTACCTGATGTAGTACCCCTGAACTGTAATGGTGTTTACTTGTTGTCTTGTATTTATCTTTGATGCTCAGTTCTTGCTGCTGAAATGACCCAGATTCCCCACAGGGATCGTTAAAGTTTCATCCGATCTAATCCAGTTCATTTGTTTAAACTTTTTACCTTCCTGCCGGCCTGATTTACATATAATTGTTTATTGTTTCACATGTGAGACGTCGTCAGCAGAGGGCCTTCAAGCTACGTCCTGCCTTTTACCGCCGTTTGATGGCCCTCATTATGTTTAATACAAAACAGCTAAAAGAAGATAACTGCAACCATATGACTGCCACTTCCCATCGCGTCTCTCTTATAGTATAGGAGCCTGTTCTTTGCTGACGCAGGGGGACGTAAACGCATTTCAACTGTTCAGAAATTATGTTGTTTGTGCATTTTTGACACCTTACATGTCAAAATGACACTGTAAAGGAAAGTAAAATTAATATAAACAACCTAAAACAATATTTTAATGAGATTATGAGATGATTACTTATGAAAATACCGTTTTTTGCATTATTATAACTCTATAACAGGAATCTATTTCTGATTCACGAAAGTAGTACATTTTGCTAATAATATTCTTATTTAAGTGACATTTTCAATGCAGGACAATTAAGTATTTTTTATTGCATTATTGCTTGTTCTGTATGTACCTATACTTCAGATCTGATACTGTGCATACATATCTATATGCTATCCATAGACTGATCCCTGCCGTTAACCTGTTTATATTTTTATGATCCATACTGTTAACGTGATTTTGGCATTCTATATATATTGTGTATATTTTGCATTTGCACCTTATCGTTATTGTTACTTGGGACTTTTATATTTGTACTCTTCCCGCTTTCTATTGCAACTGCTGCACAGCAATTTCTCTCAGGATGAATAAAGTTTTATCCTATTTTATCTTGCTACTTTTACTTAAATAAGCTTCAACCCTTTTCATGTCAAGGACCCCTAAATTGATACACGTTAGGTCACGGACCTCCATTTGAAAAGATTTTAGTTGTTAAATATGATTAAGACCAACTACAGTTGGGGAGATCACCACAGAGGAAATGAAACCTATGATCAGAATAGTCACTGCTATGACTCTTACTCACATTGGGCTCACTTCTATAGTGAACTAAATAGTGAAAATAAGCTATTCCCCCTTTTTTCTGGGGACCCCCTAGATCTCCCTCGAGGACGGTCTCTGGACCCCTGAAATAAAGGATCTGAACACCTCCCACTGGTTAACAACATATATAGTTATCACTGTAACCCCCACTGTTACTCAGATTGTCTTTGAGTAAAACACCAAAGCATTTTCCTGCACAATCGTTGTATCTCTCATTCCATAAGCCCACGCTGTAAATGTAAAACCTGGGCTGCTGAGAGCAAAAGCCTTTATTGTCTGGATTAATAACCCTATGGTCAGAGGTAATGGCTTACTGGAAGCGCTGTTCTTTTCTTCTGCCTTCTCAAGACTCAATCCTCTGAGATCTGTGGAAACGCCTGAGGGGAAGCTCTGTCGTAAACTAAGAGGGAATAAATTGTTCAATAACTGGCTTCTAACCAGCACTCCATGTGAAACTGGCTCCTCCTGTGTGACATGTCTGTTAATTACAGTTATGCATATTTTGGGCAGAACTTCCTGAAATAAAGAAAAAATAATAAATAACGATTATCCAATATGGTTCACAGTCTCACCTCCCCCCTGTGGGATGATTGTTGGAGGATCGATAAAACACATACAGGCTGAAGCGTGCTATTCTTGTTCTGTTTACAAAGAGATTTATTGGACCGAGGATGTTTATTTTCACTGTGAAATTTATAGCCTGAGAATTTGTCACACGGTCGACGACAGCTTTTTACAAGAGCGTTAACACTGTAAAGTGTTTGTATTTCAATGTCTAAACAAGGTATAATTGCCTTTTACAAAAGATTATGTATTCCATTTTGGGTTAAATTCAACCTAATAATCATAATTGATTCATTTGTTTGTAAAACCTGATTGTTTGCACTCTGGCAATATTTGCACTATCTGTTTATATCATGTTTATTTTTGTTTATAGCGTTTTTTGTATATTGTATATTCTTAGAATTTCAATTTTTTATTATTCTATTTTATTCTAACGTCTTTATTTATTCTTTTGTTATTATACTGTTATACTGTTTGACTTGCACCAACATAACCAAAGCAAATTCCTAGTGTAAATCTCTTACACCTGGCAATAAACACAATTCTGATTCTGATTCTGATTCTGATTCTAAAATAAAGTCTAGACTGTACTAGCAAAAACATTATTGTTCATGCACTGGTCAGTTATGAGATTTTGGTCTATTTTGCTTCTATAACATGTTTTTTCTCTCAGACTAGTGGAAAGAAAACATCCAAAATACACATTTAGGTGTTTATTTTACTACTTTGCGTCTGTGGATTTCTCCTAAATTCACCAAAAGTTAGCATGATAATCATCATTTGCATATTTAATCATCAAATTGTAGAAACTTGTGAAATAAAAAATAATTGTCTTAAACATTGTTTACCCTATACACCTGTAGTGTCTTACAAAATGTATTGAATTTTACAGTCAATATCTTTAAAGGTCGTTTTCTCAAAATGTTATGTCTGTTGACAGTATTTTCTTATTTATGGAGTGATACAAAGAGATATCCACAATTCCCTATGTAAAAACCTTTAACTCTAATATGTCAACAAAATGACACAAGAATTTTATCCAATGTTCAGATTTCTGTTCTGGAAATGTATGCAAATTAACACATATTTGATAGGATAATTACTCATTTACATATTTAAACATACAATTTCAGAAACATTACATGTTTTTTCCTCCTGTTAAAGTAAATTACAATGAGTGTAACATTAAGGTAGAATAGCCAGAAGTAGCCAGAGAACTGATGGCAGTAATAATTACTACCTACCCCAGAATAATGGAAGAGCTCTACTGAATAAAAGCCAAGCAGATTTTTAGACAAGAAAAAGATCAGGTGCTGGCACAGAAAATTATCAAGTGTGAGGGAAAAGAGAGGTAGAAAATGTAAGATGAATGGACTCTTGAAGAGTTTTCAAACCTTGAATCTCCTTTCAAACCGTTGAAGGAGTTTGGAGTGGATGATCACCAGGTCAAAGTTTTGCATGTACTTGATCCAGCACAATTAATGCATTTATTCACATGAGTGGTGACTCAACTGTGACTTCTCTCTTGATCCATAGACACACAAGGGGGCTCCAGGGCAGACATTTGTTGTTGGGCCCCCACTGACCCTCTGTTTGTGGTCTTTTTGGTTAAAGAAGCAATATGTAGCACTGACGGCTAGCGTTGAAAATAGGTAACACCAGTCCAAATTCAAAACATTGGAGCTGTGGCCCGTCGTCTCCTCGGTACGACCGATAGCAGTTAGCACGAGTTTTTGCAATTTGAGGGTTACCTTCTAGACACGGCCGTGTTGGTCTCTGGCCAGCAGCAGTAGTCGGAATCACTTCACCGTCTGTGTGTCTCAAATACTCGCTGCCTTAAAAACCCAGCTGCACACGGACCACAGAGAGATGTGCAGAGGCTTTTCAGGTCAGGTAGAATCTAACGTAAAGCTGTGTTTGCATGCCAGTTTGTTACCTCCTTCCTAAGCCGAAGGTTATGTTTTCACCGGCGTTGGTTTGTCCGTTTGTCCGTTTGGAGGATTACTTCAAAAGTCTGTGATGGATTTGAATAAAATGTTTTGGAGGGGTAGGGTGTGGCACAATGAACAATCCATTAGATTTTGGTGGGGATCCGGATCATGATCCAGTTTCGGGAATCTTTTTTAATAACTCCGCTCAGCCTGTGCATTAACACCACAGGCTTTAAGACATGCGCAGTGTAACTGATGACGCGATCATGATGAGTCACCCAGCTCTCTCCTTCTGCCAGCTTTCCTCATCAAACAAGGTGACATTACAGTTAACTTCGACCAGGGCACACTTGGTGACTGTTGCAAAGAGTGACAACGACGTTTTAGATGAGTTTTATTTTGTTTCTGACCACTTCCACTGAAGTGAAAAAAACAGACGTTCTGGACCGGAATGGAAATTTCAAAGGAGAACATACTGGCTGTAGTATTGTTGTCTGAGAAGCCACTATTTCAATTTAGCACGTTTCCTTAATCTCTGATGACATATCATGGTCATTTTATGATTTATTACATATTGGTCCTTTGAACCTTCCTTGTTTAGGAATATGCAACATGTACATTTTGACACAGAGCAAGTAATCATGCATTATCCGCTTTGTGGCCCTTAATCATTTGAGTTGATATGATGATTTAGTGGTGCATATTCCTAAACAAATTGGCAATACATCAAACCAACTGACACACAATGAATATGGGGCCTTTGAGGTCTGGAGCCTGGAGGGCAGTTACTCACTCTCCTGATAATCCAGCCCTACCCTTAAAGCTTTATATATCTTTTATCCCCACTTTTCTCTGATTGGACATTACAAAGACATTTGGCAGAGCCTGAGAAATGGCAGAAAATGTAACCTAATATTCCCATAAATGTCTCTGTAAATAAATGTAAAACTCATATATTAAATGTTCTCCTCACTGTTAGAAAATATCACATTTAATATATGCAAATTCTAAATGTTCTTAGACTTCAATGATGCTGTAATACACTTCCTGTTAATTTAATCTGGGTACAGCATTGCATTGCATGAAATCTTTTAGATGTCTACTGCATCATTATAAGCACATTTCCCTGTAATTCAGACTAACATATTTGGTATTCTGGGAAACGCCGGGCTCTAGACTAGAATTAACAATTATGCTCTGGGTTTGAGCAATTCTTGTCTGCACAACATGAGCTTGTAATAATGAACAAATCAAATGGTCTGTTGGGATGAAGAGGTTTCACTGCAACACTCAGATAACACTAAGTTATGAAGTGCAATGCTCACTATTAATTAAGCAAGACGAAGAGTCTGCAGCCGCGCTAGCAGCTCTGTGAAGCTGTATAGGCACAGTGCTTTGGGCTCAATGCTAACGTCAGAATGCTAACATGCTCACTAATACAATGCTAGGATGTTTATGTTTAATTTTTAATGTTTATGATGTTCCCAATCTTAGGTTGGCATGTTTGCATACTAACATGCATTAGACACAAAGTAGAGCTGAGGCATTAGTTTTAGTTAGTTACCCTTACAAAAAAGTAATATACCTCAAGTTAGTATTATGAAGTAAACTTAAGTAAAGTTCAAATATATTTCCCAACTATACTTTATGTAGTAAGCATACTAATATCAATGGACTAGTAGTATACTTTTAAGTGTACTGCTTCAACACTTCTTGGGACTAAATTGGCCCACTTTTTAGTTTATAAAAGTATACTTTTAAGTGTACTTTAAGTGTAAGAATAGTAATCTTCGAGTGCACAACTAGTTTATATATAAGTTGTATTTTGTAGAGCATGCTATATTATGAGGTGAACTCTACTACAAGTGAACTTTTAGGTATACTGTTAGTTTGTAGCCCACGGTTTTGTTTATGAAAGTACACTTTAAAGTATACTCTCAGTAAACTACTAGTTTATTAGTTTTTACTGCAAGTATACTTGTACGTTTTCTTTAACTTATAGTACTAGCAAATGATTTATGTATTGCATAAAGATACATGCTCCTTTCCCTATTTGACTTGATGTTTTGTGATGAAAACTTGTAAAAATTAGTTTTTCTCGCATGTCTCCATGGTGAACGGAGACTAGAAAAACGTAGAAAATTCTTGATGAATTGAAGTAAATTCATATCAAAACATTTGTTTACAAACTCTCACACAATCTAATAGGCTACGCTATCAAAAAGTAAGTATAAGCCAAGTATACTTAGACTTTTCTGTATACAAATTAGTATAAGCCAAGTATACTTAGGCATTTTTGTATACATGTCATAAGCCAAGTATACTTAGAGTTTTCTGTATACTTGTCAGTATAAGGCAAGTATACTTAGACTTTTCTGTATACATGTCTGCCAAATATACTTAAGTATAATTTTGTTAATTATATCTCTGATAAGTACATAACAAGTAAACTGAAAGCATACTCTATAATGTTAAGTTTAAAATAAGTATACTAATAACACACTTGAATAATCTTTTCTTTTTGGTAAGGGTAGTTTTGGGAAAATTTAAATTTTGACCAGACGAAGGCTTTTCATTAAAGGCCAGGACCAACGTTATTACAGTTCATTCTCTGGGGAACATATGTGTCTCTCCCAAATGTCACAGCAATCCATCCAATAGTTGTTAATAAAAAGCCAAAATATCAACTTCCTGGTATCACTAGAGGAAAGGTCAGGGGATCGCTGAAGTTATTAGGATACACCGTCTGGGGAACATGAATGTCTGTGCAAAATGTGTCAATCCATCAAGTAGATGTTGAGATATTTTGCTGAATAAGTGAAAACTTTGACCTGTTGGTAGTGCTAGAGGAAAAGTCCTGGAAGCCATTAGATTTCATCCTCTGAGGAACATGAATGTCAAAATGTAGTGGCGATTCATCTAATAGTTTGTTGTTGATATTTCAGTCTGGACCAACCGAAATATAATCTCTTGAAACAAAATTGTACCACATGCACTCCGATCAGGTCTAAGGCAAAAGTGTTTATATCTTTTCCAAACGGCCACATTTGAAGGCTGCGCAAAACATCTGCCATCATAGCGTCCTCCTTGGTGCACCACACTGTCTCCCCATTGTCTCTTCAAGAACCCTGTGTCTTTTGCGTGTCTTTGTATCTTGATGCAATTGATTGCACAAACAGGGATAACCATTTCAGACAGTCTCTCCTCAGTGTTGCACTCAGTTGTACAAACATTGCGTAGGGGGATCAAACAAAGTGCTTGTTGGATCATCGAACAACATCTGGAAACGCCCTCCCCCCTACACCTCTCAGACAAATGTAACTGCTGAGATTAACACTCCGATAATCACGACCACTTGATGAGATGTGTCGAGGTGTGAAAGTATTCTGGATTTGAACTTTGTGTATGCAACACCAAGAATGCCTTCAAGGAAAGACAAAGCGTGCACCATTATACTCAAACAATTATCACGTCACTCCCCTTACTACTGCAGCCTGCTTTAAAACAATTTTGCCTTCAGACGTGTCTGGATGACAAATAGTGCAAACTTGTGTATCAAGCATTCTCCGGTTTTAAAGGGCCAGTGTGTAGGATCTGGCGGCATCTAGCGGTGAGGTTGCAGATTGCAACCAACTGAAACTTCTCCCATGTGCCAAATGTGTAGGAAAACCTTTGGTTCTGAAAAGGGAAGCCAATGCTGAAGTGCCTTAAACTTGCATTCTTTCTAAAAGCCAGCAGGGGGCGACTCCTGTGGTTGCAAAAAGAAGTCTGATTGTATAGAAGTCTATGAGAAAATGACCCTACTTCTCACTTGATTTATTACCTCAGTAAACATTGTAAACATGAGTTTATGGTCTCAATCGCTAGTTTCAAATCTTCTTCAACACATCATGATGTTCATTTAGTAAACTATGGTCCCATTTAGAGTCAAATAGACCATAAAGCAGGGAATGCTTTAGGGCGTGGCTACCTTGTGATTGACAGGTTGCTACCACGGCGTTGTTTGGTCTGGGAGTTGTCTGTGTGTTCGTCTTACAACTTTAACCCTTTCACAGTGTGTTTTCAGTTTATAAAAGTTCATTATAATCTTTTTGGTTGCCGGAAAATGTCTTACTCAGCGTTCAGTTATACTTAGCTCCTCCCTCTGGTGTCACTTCTGGTTGCAAAAGAACAACTTGGCTACAGCCAAAATGCCGAACTCTAGGTTTCAAAATGGCAGTCCACAAACCAATGGATGACATCACGCTGACTACATCCACTTCTTGTATACAGTCTATGAGAAGAACTACAGTGGCTGACACGAAAACGTGAATGGCCCTATCTAGAGCCAGTGTTTGGTTTTTCTGTTCTGGGCTACTGTAGAAACATGGCGGCCGACTCCGTGAAAGGTACCCGCTCCGTCTGTAGATATTAACGGCTTATTCTGAGGTAATGAAAACACAACGATTGTTTTTTTCAGGTGATCACGCACTGAAGAAAACATTCTTATTATAATATCATATTCCATTTTTCAGCATCCGAGACTATAAACACAATGTTTTTTAATTACTTTTCGGCACTCAAGTGCTATCTAATTCATAATCAAATATTTGTGCAACCACAACACTGTTCCGATTGAGATATGTATCTCCTCTGTATTGTTACCCAACCTATCTATACATACAAACCTATCAGAAAAGACATCTTCTGCAAAGTGGCCCTCCAGCATCATGTTATCTCATGTTTCCTGTGTGGCACTGCTGATTCTGTCCGTGTGGGCATTGTATTGATTGGTCTTTGTATCTCCGGAGGTGTTTCAGCGATAAAGGAATTTTCCAACTGTGAGATCAATATAAATCCACAATTATAAAAAGAAGAAAAGGTTCTGCTTCTTCTGCTGCCTTTGAAGCTCACCCAAGTTGGCAGGTATGGCGCCCAGTGTCAGTTCAGATCTGGCTGAGTGTGTAACACGCCACCCTCATTCTAATGAAGGCCTTTTGGATTACCCTCCACAGTCATTAGATCAGCATAATAAAGGGACTCTGGCCAGTGTAAGAGGAGGAGGAGGTGGGGCGAGGGTCGGGTACTCGGTGTGATAGACAGCGACCTATAAGGCCTACACGTGAATGGGGGGACGCTTCAGTGAATCCACTTCCTCAGTTTGTCCCTGGCAGGCCCCAAGGTCACGTCTGCTCGCTGCTGAGGAGGCTTTTGTGATGGAAATCCTGTGGATAAAGTTTAACCCCTAGAACAATCCAAAACCTGGTCCTCCATGTTAGCTGGGCCCCCTCCCCGGTCACCCCTGCTCCAATCCCGAAGCAATAGGCTGTGAGTCCCGTGGCAGATCCTTGTTATGGGACCTGCCTGCAGATTGGATGGATAAGTGTTTAGTATGCTTGAGTGGGGTGGCATTGTATTCTTTAGATTTGACACAGATGTTGCAGGGAAAAGAGACTGGGGGGTGGAAGAGAATGAAATCCATCTGTAATAATGTGCATGAAGGATCGATTCATGTGCAATTGACTTTTGTGCTGATATTAAGCCAACAATAAAGAAGAAACAAGCATGTCATTTGAGATAAGATGAAATTTTCTCGGTGCCAGGATGACTCACTTGGAACGTGGAAAACAGGCTAAAGTGTCCCACAGTGAAACATACAAAAAAAGTTTTAAAAATATCGGGACCACCCAGCCTTAAGTTCCCCTGGGAGGGAAAAGTTAAATATCGTCACTCCCCAACCTCCTCTGAGCTAAGCTTGTTTTATCCTTGCAGCAAGAGTAGAATCAGTGTAGACACTAAAATATACAGTACCTCTGTACACACTCAAAACATACTCACTATTCATATAAAAGTAAATCTGTTCCACGTCAGCTGGCTGACTGTAATGTTTTTCATGCCAAGAGCATGATTCATCTGTTCTGCTGTACTGCTGATTCACCACGATGTCATCCTCTGTTCTACACAGCAGCGTGCAATCAGATTTCCTTCTGTAAGACTGACTGTTTACTGTTTAATGGCACTTTGAAAAACTGATAACATGATCTGCTTTAGGAGCAGGTAAAAGAAAACAACACTAGCCATGTTAACGGCTGTGTGAGGCTGTGCTTGGATCAAAATGTTCACAATAACAATCTTAAAGGGGAACTCCATCGATTTTACACATCTAAGTCTATTTATAGGTGTTATAGGGAAACACTACTGCATTACGTGAAAAAAGTTGTATAAAGCCTTTTGTGGCTCCAGAGGGAGCTGTGTGAAGTCTGACAAGTTTCCTCAAGTGATGTCACTTGAGTCAGTGTTAGTTGAGGCAGAAGACTACAAGAAAGAGACAGAAAGATGTGAGTTTACCAGACCTATGTAGGCTGCTCCTCATCCCTGGCTGAGGCTTGCAGCTTGAGGCTACATATGAGAAAATAACCCTACCTCTCACCTCTCACTTATTACCTCAGTAAATTTTATGGTCTCAATCGCTAGTTTCAAGTCTTCTTCAATACAGCATGATGTTCATTTAGTAAATGATGGTCCCATTTAGAGTCTAATAGACCGTAAACCAGGGGCTGCTTTAGGGCGTGGCTACCTTGTGATTGACAGGTTGCTACCACGGAGTTGTCCAGTCTGGGAGTTGTTTATGTTTTCATCTTAGCTTTAACCATTACACAGTGTGTTTTCATGAACTGAAATGTGTGTAATGGTTAAAGCTAGTACTATTTTGACATGGTGATGTTTAGCAAGTAAAATGTACCATGCTCAACATTTTTGATTTAATGTGTTAGCATGCTAAAATTTGGTATTTAGAACGAAGCACAAAGTACAGCTGAGGCTCATGAGAATGTCTTTTTTTTTGCAGGTATTTGGTCATTAACAGTAAGTAGTGGACAAAGAAGATGGATCAGCAAAGTGATTACAACTCACCTGAGGAAAACATAGATGTCTTTACGAAATTTCATAGCAATTCATCCAATACTCACTCGAAATTTCATTCAACGGTTAACCTCATGGTGGTGTGACAGGAAGGTCACCAGAATGGGTATGATTCATCCTCTGGGGAACATGGATGCAGGTACTCAATTTTAAATCCATCCAATATTATATATTATTATTATTATTCCAAAGTAATGGGCCGACTGACATTACCATACCTAGAGAAATAATAGTATAAAACAGTTGCATGACTCATGGTTCAATTGTGGCTCAGAGTGACGACAAGGCATCATAATTACTTTACACACACTTTCAAATCAATTCAATATTTTTTATGTGCATGAATGATAAAAGATTGTCCCCCAAAAGCAGATATTGCATAATACTAAATAAGAAGCATCTGCTCCAGTTTTATGAGTGCATCTCTGTGCTTGTGAGCAAATGTGTGTTTGCGTGTGAGTCTGCTTTACTACCTTGTAAAATTCAAATCTGTGTTGCTGTGTATTCATCACCTGACCAATCAGTTTTTCTGATGCTATTGGAATGCATTTCTCTCTCTCTCCACCCTGATCTGTGTGTGTGTGTGTGTGTCAATTCCTGCCTTCGAACACAAGGTGGGGCTGTGAGACCTGTGCTAATCACCAGACCTCCCTTTCTCATGTTTCTCATCTCTCTGTGTACTTGTTCTCCTTCGTGGTGGTGATGTCGGTGCTGCTGTCATCTTAATGTCACGGCGGTGGAGTGAAGGAGGCGTGACCGGGCTGGGAGATGGTGTGTGTGTGTGTGTGTGTGTGTGTGTGGATTCCTCGGGGTCTTGTTTTCCCTCTCCCGCTCAGGGATGGCAGAACTTGAGTCTGGGAGACATTGATTTGGACGGGGCTGCCGCTCTGTGACGAGACAAACCACAGCACGCCAAGGTCACTCAAACCCATCATCTCTTTATTCTAAGCAGGACGAGCTCCGCGGCGAAGCATGGGGTGGACGGGCTGTTTAAAAGCTTCCCTCATAGTCCCTTAAGCATGGAAAAATGAACTCCCGGCCCAGAATCGTTTGATGCTCAATGATCCTTCAAGGCTTTAAATTGTTTTACCAGGTGTAATCGCCCTCCTGAAATGTCACAGAAAGGCATTTGGTCTTAAGGGACTTTCATAGCTTTTTCTTTGATAGTATTGAGTTCTTAAAAATCAGCTATAAGTTGGTATGAAAGTGGATTTTACTGGGAGAGGTTACACTTCTCAGGTAATGGCCGAGGCAAAAAAATCTAGTCTACTCTGGCTTTCATACCAACAACTCTGCCTGGTCCTCTTGTTATCCCCAGTTCTGACATTTTTGGGCCCAAAATGGACAGAAATATTGATTAGTCCCTTTAGAATAAAACATTCAGATCACCAAAACTGGAGGTTTTTCCCACAGCAGACCTCATCCAAGGGTGCAGCAGAGCTCTCTATGGCTGTCCTGTTCTATTTCAGGGTCAATCATGTGAAACTGACTTTTCAAGTGGAGCTGGACGCTTTCCAACTCGCTCTGAGTCAGAGCTGAAGACTTTGTTGCAGCGCAAAACTGAGAAAATACTTCCTTTATTGGAATTAAGAGGTTTGTGTTGAACAGAGACACATGGTTTTTAACTTTTCTTCTTTTTCCCTGAGGCTCCGTTAGCAGAATAAATGATGCTTTTTCTGTGTTTCTTCACCTTTATGCATCCAGGGAGCAGCTTTATGGAGTCAACCAGGTCTCATGGGAAGGCGTATAAACAGCACGATATTAAAACGACATTCCGCGTGTCATGAGGAAGCATTTTTGCTTTTCGCGTATCATTTGTATGCCACGTAACAAAGCTACAGTTATGTCCGTAGTTAGGTTTAGTAAAAAGTCATGGTGGGGCTTTAAATAAGTATGTAAACTAAGCAACACGACACAAATTTCCCTTTTTTTCGTGACGCTCAGCACGACTTTCAACAGGGTATTTTTCGTGCTTTTTCTTATTTATGTCCAGCAACACGTGACGTAGGTGTTAATTTCCGCTTTCTTTTCAAAAATAAAACTAATTAGTTAGGTTTAGGAATAGCTTGACTTGGTTAGGCTTAGGCAACAAACTACTTATTTAGGTTTTGGAAAAGGTCGCGGTTTGGGTTAAAATAACACCAGAACTTGAAGTCAAAGTGGATTTATTTGTCACCTAACTTCTGTACTTTAAGTTTCACATGGGACACGAACACCAGCATCCTGGGTGAAAGTCCTGTGTTTTTTGACCCACACATCCACCCTAGCCCCCACCCTATGTGGAGTTTGCCGCTCTTTATATTTACTGGTTCACGATTACATGGATTACACAATAATTGATTTTGTGCTGACCATAAGAATAAAAAAGTGAAATTCATGTCTATGCACACGAATCAATACATTACATTTTATGACTATTTCATGAACTGCCGTGCGACTGGGCTGTAACATAAGTACGGAAAACAAGTCAAAAGCATCAATAAAAAACATGTGACTGAAAACACCGGTCTGGAAAACCGGTCTCCTGGTAAAAAGTTGTGTGTTTGTTAGACCCCTTCACCTCCCCTTCCTGCTCGCCATAAGTCGTCCGTCTCGCTTTTTATTCTACGTCACTAACTGAGCGTAGCATATTTACACAGATGCATTTACATTGCAGTCAGTACAGACTACATGGCGTACAAATGACACAGCAAACGCATGAATGGCGTTCTCATTGCACGCTAAATGCCTTGCACATTATCGTCTCATTCATACGCCTTTTCATGTAAACAGGCCGATGGAGCGTGCATGCTGTTTTTTTCATCAGCAACCTGATTTTTATTCATGTGCTCAACAAGCAACTACAACTGGGAGTTCCCCAGCAGTGGTGACCAGTCAGTATCTCTACTGGAGCAGCTGGGTGTTGGATTGGAACCAGTGACCCTGTCCCTCCATGTCCCAGTCCAGCAAAAACATCTGTTGTGTCACGTCACTGCAATTTAGCCTCATATTCGACCGTCAAAATGGATTTTACTTCAGACAAAGTGGAAGTTTAAAAGCTCAGGTAAAGTTTCATCCAGAAAAATACTTTTCATATGCATGCTCTTAATGTAGTTATGCATATTTCCTGAGCTGTCATCTGAGGATCGGCTTTTGGTGTTCCCACTGCTCTAACCCATCTGATTTAACCATTATACTGTCTCTGTCAGACTTTAAACTGCTCTTTGCTGCCTTCAGCTGTCATTTCACTGCTTCCCTGACACACTCCACTTCTCTGTTGACTGTTTTCTCCAGAGACGCTCCCAAAATGTGACTCAGCCCAAAGTCCTGTCCAGTCAGCTACTCAGGAATTCTGCTCTGGGTCACATGATCACATCCATGCAGTTATCTTCAGTCTCCTCATTCTCCACCAAAAAACATCTTCACCAGTGTCTCAAATGGGGCTAAAGCCCTCTACTGATGTTTTCTTTAAATACTTTAAAGTGTAATTAGTTTACTGCATTAGAGGTACATTGTGGAGTTTACCTACATTGTCAGCATCCTTGAGGCCTGACAAGTGCGTTGAAAGAATTTCATTTGCAAATTCATTATTTTAAATCCTGCTTTGTCTACAAAAGTCCAAAAGTAACGCTAGAGGGATACCCCATGCATCGGTCTCCCTGACCAAGCGGCGGTATTCGACGAGTTGGGAGTGAGAATGTCTTGGCATTGTCCTGCATGGTATTGCATTGCAAAGCTAGATAGTCCTGATATTATAAGTATAATGGATATAGATTTAAGATCAGATTATTATTTTGTTGTAACATAACCCTGTTTGGCTGCCCTTTTGTAGTTTCAAACAGTATGTTTTCACTGTTCGGCTTTTCCATTCGCACTTTTGGCCGCACCGAGTCAAACCATGCCGCGTTGATTTGCGTTTCCATCACCAGTTTTAGCACGCCAGCACTACCCCCTTTAATATACTTCGTCACGATGGAGTCTAATCGCCAAAGACTTTGCACTATTCATTTTATCATGCATGTAATAAATTATTGTTCATTTGATATGGAGTCTCTCTAATTGAAGTAGGTTTGTTACCTAAACCTAAGGAGATATCTGGCAGAGAAACAGCTAAGGGGCCCCTTAGCTATTGTAAAATCAATGCAAATTGTGGCTTATTGCTTAAATGAGCACGTATATCCATATATATACATGTTATGTACTGTGATGCTGGCCATGAAAATAATCAAAAACGATAACTACTCATACTCCCCTTCAGCAATTTACACCCTGAATTCTTGAAATTAGTCTCTCAAGATGGAGCTGGGGGAGAACTGTTGCTAACGTTTCAGGAAGTACGTTGAATAACGACTCTGAATCAAGAAAACGACACACATCTCTCGAGAGTCCTTGAAACAAGTGGATTTGTATCAGAGACAAATAAATATCTCACTTTATTGCCGGTTTTCTCTTACTAACTGCAATAACTGGTGAGACTGTGAGAGATACAGTGTTATTTCTGACACAGCATGGTGCCTTACTTTGCCCAGCTTGCTCATTTTCCATTACAGAATCCAGTCTTCAAATGTATTTCCAACCGTGACTCCTCAATAGAGTCATTCCAGCCCTGCGGTCGGAGCTAAATTTGGGGCCTAAAGGAGCTTGCGAGTGTGTCGAGTCTAGAAGTGTATCACTCTTTATTTCTGGGAAACCAATTTTTTAGTTGTTGTTTGTTTTCCTTACGGGACACCCGGCGTGCACAGCTTGGCTGCAGCGAGGCTCCGATCAATCAGCGGCTATTCAAACACAATCAACCATGTTGTGCCACGGAGCCACGCACAACTCCTCTCCAATTACCAACACAATCAGATCTGATTGCTCATCATGTGTTCGTTGGTCAGTTTCCAGAAGGTTCCTGTGCTCGTGAGCCTGATTTAGGGCTCAGAGAGAGTGAGAGAGATCTCATGTATTTCAGTAGAACACATATACATTGTGTCATGTTGTACTTCTAGCATAATCCAAGGTTATTTTTTGCTGTTAATCACATATGTTTCTCTTTATCCTCAATTTATTTATTATTTTCCCCCTCTTTACACTTTGGCAGCACAGGTGCTCTTACGAGCCAATAATAAAAGCGGCAACTGTGACTGTAATTGAGAGCGAGAGAGACGGAGCGCCGGTGCTATTTCTAGTTATTTATTCATACTCCACACAAACACACAGGGCCGATGTTAATATCCAGACACTGACTCCAGACGTCCTCTCCGTCGCTCTGTGTTCCCCACAGTAATAAACTCTTTTGGTTGCTTTTTTTAAAGCAAATACACTGTGGTCTTATCGTTTGCATCATCCTCACAGCCTTAACAACATAGTCTAAATAAGCATGGGAGAGTATTAAGGAAATGCTTGCAGTGTGGGTTGGTTTTCTGCTCGGCAGGAGGAGATTAATGGTTTGTTTACATTCCCTGCGTGCTGTTCATCGTGGTGCTGTCCCAAGCAACACACTGCTGTATACATACAGTGTAATGGAAGATAAATGTGGCAGGAGGGGGAGACTCTTCCTGGGGGAGTAATAAGAAACAGTATAAGAGGAATTTACTGTTGACTGTACAGTTGAGATAATGTTTCCCTCCATGTTACAGTTTGTT
The DNA here is from genome assembly GCA_916700815.1 of Helicolenus hilgendorfi. Classification (NCBI taxonomy): domain Eukaryota; kingdom Metazoa; phylum Chordata; class Actinopteri; order Perciformes; family Sebastidae; genus Helicolenus; species Helicolenus hilgendorfi. The sequence goes on from CAKALG010042714.1 coordinate 16,170, forward strand.
TTCTTAGAGTAGAGTGTTTAGCTCCTGACCTCTGGACTGTAGTGGAGACTTCATCACTAACCCAATGTGATGTTGTGGTACAGTGTTACCCAAACTTTATTTCTGGTGACACACTTTAAAAATGACAAACCATCGTGACCCAATTCCTAAAGCTCCTTATATCTATAAATCGTTAGTAGAGCGAATTTGTGCGTAAATGAAAGTTCCTCACCATTTATACTGCCATTTCTGCATCACCTTACATTATCTTGAATGGGCAAACCATTTTGAAGAGATATACGTATTGATAAATCACTTTGTTTTATGCATGTGTTATTTAAAACATATACACATGTTAAATACTTTATAAATCAGACCAAATAAATGCATTTAGGCGGAGTTAACAGGCTCTCCTCATCAGTAAAGCTGGGGACACACCAACACATCATCAGAGAATTAGTGACGATGAAGGCCGTTCTGTTGCGTCGCCTCAAGTTGCCTTTGTTTTGGCTGACAAGTTGCACCTGAACACGCTGCAAAGACTACAGCCGACGGCCAGTTAGCACGTACGTTCTGCGCCTGCATGAGAGGAAATAACTATCCACACCAGCAGGCGACGGTGGTCTGTATTCATCATTCAAAAAGGGAAACGGGAAGGCCGAGGATGGCGGATATACAAGCTGTTGTTATGATACGTACATGAAACAAAGTAGCGTTTGCCGACCATCTTTACACCACTCTCACTCACCACTTATCTACATTCCAGATGTTCATGTCGTTGTGAAAATATCCGTGTGTTGGAATGATCCGATGAGATGAAGATGAAAAATAAGAAGAGCCTTCTGTGTGTGCCCTCTTTACTCGTTGGCTTGCTTTCCTCACTTCTGTTTCTCTTCTCGTGCGCTGATTCGTTTAAGCTGAACAGCCAATCAGAGTAATTTCTCTCAGCCTCCGACACGGGCAGACTAGAGCCAATGGTGCAGGACACACCGGAAAAACTAGGCCGCTGGCAATGACATGTCAGCATGGCTGCTGTGCTAAGGGCCTATTGAGTATATAAATAACAAATAAATGTGGGGGACACTACACAAGACTTTGGGGTGCTATAAACAAACATATAATGCATATAACATCCATTTGGTGAAGCTGTGACGAGCACTATAACAAAACTTTTGGGATGCTATGCTCAGGGCTTGCTCCATGCCTGGTAGGTAAAGCAGAAGCTGTTTCAGCATCTTTGAAAATAGTGTTATTTTTGTGGCTCAGCAAGATGTTTGGCAGGAGAAAATGTGGAATATGTTTGTTTATTCATCTCTGAAAGCTGGTGGGTTCTCACATTAATCCCTCGAGGACAGATTGATGTCAGCCTTTGAAGTCCAACAGCATGATCGTAATCCCCTTTTGAACTCAGACATAATTGGTATCAGCCGTTGAAAGGAGGCGATGAATGAGAAAATGACTGAAAAACAGGTCTCGGTGTAGCTTTACATGTTAATTATTCGTCTTATCTGTGTAATGAAACAGCGGAATAAATGTGTTTGAAAAAAAAGTGAAAGGTTTCATTCCTGCAATCTGAAATGTATCAACATTTCAAAAGGACGTATTTATTTCATCATCAAAACATAATTTAATTGGACGCAAACGTCTGCAGAAAATTGAAAAATTGTAATTCATAATCTGCTTTATATTCAAGCTTTGGAACAGTCGTAGCTTGTTTTGAAGGTTGTATATAAAAGTTCATCATTATTATCATCATCATCATCATCATCGACAGCAGCTGTCGGCTTCAAATCCCGTCAGTTACAGGTATTTAAATGTTGGAGCTGTTTAGCAAAACAAACTCTTCTACTGTGATTCAAGAAGAGGAGCTGGAAGTTAAAATATAACACTTTCCATATTTCATCTGGACTCTATTTTCCCATCATATTTTTTTTTTTTAACTCTTTAACTGTCTCAATTGACCCCTCCAACCTTTTTCTTCTGTATTTTATATCCTAACTGAAACTTTCAGCTCTCTGCTGCCAATGTGTTTCCAGGAAGCCCGGCAGGCTTTGCTGAACTTTTGCTGAGTTGTCATTAAGAAACCCATTGGATGTTATTTGTGGGAGGAAATCCATGCAAACATAATTCATGACAGAGGAGAAGCTGTTTGCTCTATTTCAGCCACATCTATTTTTAATGATGTTGACTTTTCTTCCAATAAAAACACATCAGGAACGCAGTGAGGACGGCGTGCAGTGCTGGGTTTGCCCTGCAGGTGACAGCAGTAGCATATTTAAAATGCAAACATGTACACACACATATACCACACAGAATTACAGAAAAAATGAGAATCTTATGTTATTTGGACATCTTGTGAATTAGATATTCCATTAGAAATCAACTTGAACATATTACTACTCCCATATCTAAATATAAGTGGCTATATTTAAAATAGAAAACAATGGAACGTTATCTTTCTGTTACGTCATACATATATAATTCCAAGGAGTTTCTATTTAAGATTGTGCACAAGTACAAGTACACATGTATTGTTTTCTTGCTACTTCTTTTTGGTTTGATTTAAACTTCTCAAAACATTTTGAAAAAGATATCATACTAATACTCATACTCACTTTTAACAATCCCAGTTCTTCAGCAGATGAAATTTGCATAATTAATTTGATGGATAGCTTTGCAAAATGTTATATCCATAAAATTATATTGCTTAAAAGAATACCCTTCTTTTAAACTTTTTTAAGACAAAAATTAAGATTTTTATTTTCATAAATACTGTATTTATTATTTTCAAATCTTTTTATTGTTTTTTGCAAACATGGCAAAAGTCATCTTATCAAATGTCTCTTATTGGTCACATGAAAGG
>CAKALG010042717.1:0-10926 GCA_916700815.1 Helicolenus hilgendorfi
ACCACCTTGAGCCGCGGGCTGCCGACAGATCGCTGTTGGCTGACAAATCAGCAGCTCAGCACCACTAATCTGTGCTGTAGGCCCTCTCGCCTAACTGCGTTTTGTGTCACAGTCATTGAGCTCAACAGATGATAGGGGACAGCGTGGAACTGGCCGAGCTGTTTTCTTGTAACCATGGGTTCTTCGATAGGTGTTGTTGCCGCTGTCTCATGTCTGTGCATGTGTGTCATATTAAACTCTGATTCTCTTCTTTTTCTTCCTCTTCCCCTTTAATTTATCTGTTTGCACAGGAGACCAAAATCGACTGCGTTCGAGTAGCCACCAAAGGTAGGAAGAGATCAGATTGTGTGAATGTACATATGTAATAGTAGCTCCTACTGTAACTTCACTTGCATATGATTTCTGAGGACTAACAAAATTAACATGAAATGTCTCGCTCTCTTTAGTTTGTTAGCTTTAATGTGTTACCTACGACTGCGTATTAGGGCCGTTGTAGGTAATAAAAAAAGAAAAATTACGGAGCCTGTGGAGGTGGATAATATTATAAACAAACAACACTTTCTGAGATTAAAGTCGTAATTTACGAGAAAGAAACTCTGATATTGTCTGAGATTAAATTGGTATATTTACCAGAAAAAAAAAGAAAAAACTTGAATATTATGAATCTACATATCTACGAAAAAATTAAATTAAATAATATAAACTCAGAAATTTACGAGAAATAAACTCAAATTCTCTGTGATTAAAGTTGTGAATTTATGAAAAAAACTTGGATATTCTTTGAGATTAAAGTGGTAAATGTACAAGAAAAAACTCAATTTACAACTTTAATCTTGGAAATTCTGAGTTTTTTCTCACACTATCACCCTCCTCCCTTAGCATCAGTGATTTCTTTTTTACCTAAAATGTTCCTTATATACTTTAGTAGTACAAAAAAAAGCCAATGTCTTAAAAGCGAAAAAAGTTATATGGTCCTCAATACATCAATACATGGTCCACATCAATACATTGACCAAGAACATGTGTTTTTCCATGACTGGGAGGCAGCCTGTGTGCCCACTGAGGCCTGTAGGTACTTAGCTATGCTGCCTGTACGTCCTGCTCCACACATTAAAGGTGATGAAGTCTAAGCACCATTGATCCGGGAGCAGAATTGATAAGGCCGGAGGGAGCCCTAGTCACACTCCGTTCTGGGCCACGGGTGGTCCTGTCACATGCCCCGACAATCTTGTATATTTTGCAGCCCCACTATGGATTTCGTATGGAGTTCCAGATATCTCCATCTACATGGCTCAATAGGCTGAAGTAAAGTAGCACGTACTAGAAGTGGAAGGATCATATAAGCAATTTCTCACCTGAAGGGACACATTTTAATGGTTCACAAAGATATGAACTTGTGTGAAATGATTGCTGTTGCTAACCTGGCAAAAGAAATTGTGTTTCTAATACTGTAATGGGTGTCTTTCTCTGCCTCAATGTTGCACGATGATGGGAACTGTTGGTGTGGCTGTTTTCAGCTTAAGTGTGGCCTGTCTCTCTCTCTCTCTATCTCTCTTTCTCTCTCTCTCTCTCTCTCTTTCTCTCTCTGTCTCTCTCTACTGCATGCAATTCTGGATCCACTGACTCTACTCAGCCGCCATACTCGTGACTCAGCTCACAACCCCCTACATCCGCATCGCCCCAGCGGCCGGTGACAACCAACTAACAGGTCAGACCCGTAGCTTCCTGCACATTCTCCGACCATCTGAGTTATTCTGTCCACAACGAGTTTAATGTGGCGGCCATACTGACGATTCCCCCAACAGGAAAAACAAACAAGTTGCATAATGCATGTGTGTGTGGTTTTGTTTATTGTCCTGCTATTTGCATAGAATCAGTGTGATTAAATCAAAGAAAATTGTCTTTTACCTTCATCTTCTCAGCATTACTGGACATGAAAGCCCTGTTTGAGGTGCGGTTGTCATTTGATGTGTCAGTGTTGGAGATTTTTGACAGGAGTTAATCCCCTTTCATGAATATTTCTCATTATTTTTTGGGAGATTAAGTGTTTGTAGGTGTTGGTTGCTGCAGTTGCGACAACTGTAAACACACAAAAGGATGCTGAAGTGCTCACCGTAAAGATCTGGAGAGTTTTCAAGAGTGTAGCGTCTATTAAAATTCAGCTCAGTTTCTACTTTTTGTGTGTGGATCTCAAATTCTCTCCGACTAGAATGGACGGATATTGACTTGTAGCAGCAGACATACAGCACTCACAGCTCAAATGGGGATTTGTCACTGACAGCCTTTCTGTAAGATTAGCCTGTAACAGTATAGTGGGACAAAGTCTGCTCCATCCGTCCAGACATAATTGTTAATATGTCACCAGTCTTGAAATCCTCCACAGCTTCGCCTTAAAAACGTATATCTAAATAAAGGCCTGGCTGTTGAAAACAACACACCAAAGCTAGAACAATATGTCACAACCAGCCCGGGATAGATATTTACCTTTTTGATAGCGAGAGAAAATGGCAACGCAGAGGAGAGTAGGAAGCCCGCTCTAGCAGATTGGTCTGACATAACAATTTATCATTCTAAATTTACCCCTGGTGACAAGGAATAATGGTGTTGTTCAGGTGGACAGTTGTCATTCCAGGAGCGTTGCTTTCCTCCGAGTGCTTCTTATCACTTCCCAGAGAGCATATGCTGTTAAAACAAGACGCTTTTTCTCCCCCCTCCCTCTCTCTTTGTGTCTCTCGTCGTTGGCTATCTCCTCCCCGAGCTGATATTTAATGTTTTGGTTATTTCAGGCTTTTTTATCTTCTTGGGTATTATCTCTTCCGCCCTGCATCCTACATTTTTTACAGCCCAGCAACCATTTGCCCAAAACATGATTAACCAAGGGTAAAGATGGTGCACGCTTTATCTCTCCCAGTGCAGCTTGATCCACAGAGCGCTGATGTCCACTAAGGACGGAGCTAAAGGTGGGGTTTTTAGGGAGTCACTTACTTTCAGAATAAACATTACACTGAGGCCAATAAATGTGTATTGATATTTATGGGCCACAGAATGCCACAGAATATCAGCGTATTGATTAATCAACCTCAGTCCTCCACACAGTCAAATCAATGAGAGGCAATACTGAAAGTATGGATGTGCACTCTGTTGTTTGGTTCGTGTAGAGCAATAGCAAAATGGCCATTAGATTTGTTTCACAGTCTGCCAGATTAATTGCACTTTCTTTGTTTGATCTTGTTGCATTTATTGTGATATTTTTTTCAGGAGCAGCCACTCACAAACCTGACGCGGTGGAGCCAGAGAAACAAACGGACCACACGGTGAAGATCGCCGGGGTCATCGCTGGCATCCTCCTCTTCGTCATCATCTTCTTAGGAGTGGTACTCCTCATGAAGAAAAGGTAAGCTTTTTATTTCGTACTCGTTGAAATACTACTTCACATTTGTGGATGAGGTTGAACTTACTTGCCGAGTGCTCACAAATAAGTAGTTTCTGTTTCATCATTTTGTATATTTCTCCCTCAAACGGTGGTATTGTCAGCGTCGCAGTAAATAATTAATTTGATTATGTTGATACGCCCCATTAAGGCTGTTTACAGCCATGAGATACAGTGTGCCATGAAAAATTAATCCGTTTCCACGGCACCCTCAAACAAATGCGCAGCGCTTCAATGACATTGGAATGGGAATAGGAAAAAAATGTTTTCCGAGGCCCGTGGTACGGAGAGAGGCGGGGAGGAGATAAGAAAGAAAATATGATGAAAGGCTCAAAAGGAAAGAGGATGGCCACATAGCTCAAGGCTAAGTTTACATTAGCCCTGGACCCCATACTGGCGAGGTCCTCTGTACATATCCTAGCTATCAGGGGAGCTAAAGCTCAGCAAATATCTACCCCCTTTTGTCCACAGCAAACCTTAAAATAACACAATGTCCGTTTCTGCAGAGATTTATTTGGTGGACACAGCTTGGTTTCCTTTAATATCTCGATTGACGAAAAAAAACGACATTTCCCAGTAACACTTATTATGTAGTCGCTGTACTTTACTGTACGTACTCCTTTTAAAGGGATAGTTCGGGGTTTTTTAAGTGCCATTGTATGAGGTACTTATCCATAGTAGGTGTGTTACCTACAGTAGATGATAGTCGGCACGCCCCCAGTTTGGAGAAACAGAAAGGAGTACCAACACAGGAGCAAAGCAATGTACAGCTGTGGACAGGGACAGCAGCAATACGTATTTTAGCCACCTAAAAAAAATCTATCAGTTTAAGCGTCTGCTATATTTTGAATATTTTCGCCGGTTTACCTTGCCATCAGACAGCCCTGCCTGACGGAGAACTGAAGCCATTGTATCCATCTGTGGTCTTGCCAAAGCCACCAAACTCCATTGAAAAAAACCTGTAATTTTACCACGCACAGTATGGGGGTTACTGGTCTACTGCTGCCACGTTCAGTTAGTTTGTTTGTGCTTTTGTGAGACTTTGGTGAATCCAAACTAACCAAAGTCACACAATAACACAAGCAAAGCGATCAAGGCAGCAGTAGACCAGCACCTTCTGTGTTCTGTGAGGTAAAATTACTGTTTTTTTCAATGGAGTCTGGTTGCTTTGGCGAGAGCATAGATAATAACTTCAATTCTCTGCGTACACTTAAACTGATATTGATTTTTTTTAGGTGGCTAAAATACGTTTTGCTGTTTCCCCCGTCAACAGCAGTACATTGCTTTGCTTCCGTACGGTAATTCTTATCTGTTTCTCAAAACTGGGAGCGTGCCAACCGTCATCTTCTGTAGGTAATACACCGACTATGTATAAGTACCTCATACAACCCAACTTCAAAACACCTGAACTATCCCTTTAATGTTAGATAGCTTGTGTTGAATTAAAGGTCATAAGAGAAGGAGGCATAGTTGTGTTCTAATATAATCAATATGTTCTATGTTTATTTTTGACAGTAATATAAAATTCCTCATTTATTACAGCAGGCCCTGTCTGTCTGTGTAGCACAGTGATCAGTGGGTGGGTGTGAAAATCAGTACTCAGTAATGGAATTGTTTTCAATTAGCCTTAATCAAACCAGAGATGGAGATGACTTCATTGGTTGAATTTTGTGTAATTTACTGTTACCAACGGGGAATCTGAGTTGTGTTTAGACACTCAACGTGCTCATTAAGTTTCAACCTCGAAGGTCAGATATGGTAATTTTTATAGGTGTATAAAATGATGTGTTCTTAAAAGGGGGGTTTTAGTGACAGCGTGGTTGCCTCTGATTTACATCATATGCTGTAGACCAGCTCAATATCAATATAATTAGAGAGTTTCAGTTGTACTGTACTGCCCCCCCCTCCCCTTGCAAAGCATGACATGACTCCAAGCGATCACCTTTGCCCTCATGATCACTAGTTTACCTCCACGTATGCCACCATATCTGATTTTGTTCATTTCTACTCTTTTTTCAAACATTAATATATTTTTACTTTTTCTTTCCTTTTCATTCCATCCCCTCCCCTCCTCCACTGCTTATTTCCTACCACCACCCCACTCGGCAGAAGAACCTATCACTCCTACACTTACTACCTGTAAGTAACCACTTTGTGTAATGTTAGTGCCATGCTTCTCACCCACACGCTGTTTCCCATGCATGCAAAGAGCCATGTCATCCTCCTCCCGCTCAGAGTTATTACAGAGGCCCAACTGTAATCTCTGCTGGAGGAAAACGGAGGACGCCACTCCGATGCATCTCCACATGACGAGCACATCATACTGTATGTCACATTGGCACGACTTCTGACGAAAGCACGCAGACGCATCTACAACCCCCACGACATAAACCTGCCTCTGAAATGTTATTGCACAAATAATTTCTGCTAGACTTTTAAGGAGTTTGTTTATCAAATGATGAACTAAACTGCCTTAATGATTGTACGGCTGCCAAACTCATCATGTGAAAGAAAAAGAAATCCATGCAGGAGCTCCTGCATTTTTAGTGAGTGTGAATTTTTCATTCGACTCCAATGATTTCATCTCTGTTGACTTGTCAAAGTTAGGTTTTTTGAAGTGCCTATCACAGTGAATCTATGCTTTAGCTGTGCCCAGAACCTCAATGAGCTAGTCCAAATATTTCACATGTTGTACACTTGTGTATACACACTGCAAATGACAAAAATGCACCCAATAACTCCTATGTTGGATTGACCGTATTAATAGGTTTTACTCTGAAAATTGAAGCATGAGCTAACATCTAACATCTTACCAATTTGGCTCCATATGCATGTGATAATTTCTAGTCTTTCTCTACCCCTACTCCATCCGCTCATTCTGTCATCAAACCATCTCACGCTTCTTTCCTCCCTTTTGTTCCGAGCATGTTTTTTGGGTTATTGCACATCCATCCCATTGATTCTATGGTGATGGTGGAGTTGTGTCTTTAGCTGACAAGGCGTATGCATCACTACTGAACGAGCTGATGTGATCACAGAATAACCTCCTTTCTATTTAGATGTCTCCAACATCATAAAACAAGAGCCGTAGAGCTGCCGTATTCGCTCTTAATAGCAGACATGATTCCAAATCACACCTCTGAATGGTAAAGAAGCTTATTCTGCCGCTCTGCCTTCACTGCTGTAGCTCATAACGGCTCCCTGTGTACGCTCTTTGTGATGGATGCCGACTAATCTGTCTTGAGATGGCTGTGATCAGAGGAGAGAATGGAGGCTGCCTCACATCAAAGAACATCTCAGAATGCACCTGGAGATAATACTACTCTGAATACTCTGCGTGTCACTCATGTTAGATCACAGCTGTCTTGGATGGAAAGCCCCAATGACTTGGAGGAGTGGTGTCATCAAAGCTGAGCACACACATTGACCGAGCTAAGCAGGTTGTCAGTGAAACAATCAAAATATCCGTTTTGTATTTTTTAGGGCTGTCAATTGATTAAAATATTTAATCGCGATTAATCACAAGATTGTCCATAGTTAATCGCGGTTAATTGCAAATTATTAACACATTTTTTTATCTGTTCAAAATGTAACTTAAAGGGAATTCAAGTATTTAATACTGTTATCAACATGGGAGTGGGCAAATGTATTTGCTTTATGCAAATGTATGAATATATTTTTAATTGGAAATAAAAAAAAACACAAAAAAAACACAAAACAATGACAAATATTGTCCAGAAACTCTCACAGGTACTGCATTTAGCATAAAAAAATATGCTCAAATCATAACATGGCAAACTGCAGCCCAACAGGCAACAACAGCTGTCAGTGTGTCAGTGTGCTGACTTGACTATGACTTGACCCAAACTGCATGTGATTATCATAAAATTGGCATGTCTGTAAAGCGGAGACTTGTGGGTACCCATAGAACCCATTTTCATTCACATATCTTGAGGTCAGAGGTCAAGGTCAACCCCTTTGAAAATGGCCACGACGGCTTCCCTCGCCAAAATTTAGCGTAAATTTGGAGTGATATTTAGCCCCCTTCTTGTCAAGCTATGACATGGTTGGTACCAATGAATTCGTTAGGTTTTCTAGTTTCATATGATGCCAGTATCTTCACTCTAGCCTTAAAAATGAGCCCGCTACAACTTAAAAATCACAAGTTGCGTTAATGCGTTAAAGAAATGAATGGTGTTAAAATAAATGTATTTATAATCGCGTTAATTTTGACAGCCCTTGTATTTTTAAGTGTAACATGCATAAACATATAAATATAATATAAAGATGCATATAACGTATAGCATAACAACAAACAAAGCATAAAGCATTATATAGCATATAAAGATGGACGGCATGGCAGCTCCCCAAAAATGAAGCCAAAATATCATTATTGCCCCCTGGTGGCTGGCTGCAGTATAGGTCAAAGGTACGACTATGCTCGGCTCGTGATTGGCTCAGCTGGTGTGTGGGCGGGACGTAGATACCGTGGCTCCAGCCCTCTGAACACTACTGTGCAGACTCTGGCTCCAAATTATGTCAACATCTCAAGATGGCAGCTCCCGTATCAAGGTCTATTGTTACATGCAAATAGTGTTTTCTTGGATTATTGTCCATTTGCATAAAGATGAGATGATGTCTAAAATTACAAGTTAATACATTATTTTTCACAAGAAGTTAGGTATTTAATATTTAATTTTCAGACGTGTGTTTTGATGATGATTTTCAAAATTATTCTTCCATTTGAAGGAAATGTAATGCCTTATATGATATTTATTTAGAGGCATGTTTGCTTTGATTGACAGGTTTTAGGCATAGGTTAGTTAGCCAAATTGGATATTCTGGCTCCAAACGCGTAACAGGATGTATTTGAGCAGTTAAGCCAAATAGCGTCCCTTTAAAATTGAATGTATGCGTGACGTCAACAGCACCACGTCCACATCTTTCTACAATCTCCTGTGTCAAAATGAATTGGAGGGTTTATTGTTAAGATTTAAAAAGAAAGGAAAGAGTAGGTGGTGAATGTTGTGACTCCTCTCTAAAGCTGACAAGATAACAACATAATATACAGTTAGATAAGGAGTAATGATCCCCACTGGGAAATGTGCCATGACAGCAGCAAATACTAATAGATAATGAAACACACTTAGAGAATGTGGGAATAAATAAATAACCAGAGCACCTCACTTTTCTGGATCTCTGTAACAAGTGATATTGTCCTCTGCACAACTTCTATGATGGGAAATCTAAACGGCAACATTTTTACATTCAAGATGCCTATTCAGACAATTTATTTATGAATGGCTAGAAGTTGTAATAGATTATATTGATTGGTTTTAATTCACCTACTCCTCTAATGTTGTTGTTTATTGTAGTTGTATGGATCTATGGCAGTGTTTCTCAAATGAGGGTACTAGTACCCCTAGGGGTACTTTGGAGTGCTGCAGGGGGTACGGGAGCGTTTTTAAAAATGTTGATTTAAAAATTATAATTCCTAAAATAATTATACTATAATAACCTCAATACAAAATCTAAATGTAAGCTCATTAGACCACATTTTATATTTCAATATTCCTATTTTCAATGCAATCATTAACTGCCGTAACAAATGCTTTTTTTTCTCCATAAAAAAATGTTTTGCGCTGGTTAGGGGGTATTTGGCTGAAAAAATATTTCACAGGGGGAAATTATTGAAAACATTTTGAAAACCATAGATTATACGGCACACTGCAAGCAAATTGTTTCAGGAGTAATGTGAATGATATTTCACCCATTATTTTCACCTCTGTCACATTTTGTCGGAGTAAATTAATGTTTAGTTTGTAGTAATAACTTTTCAGCTGAATGAAGTTCTTCAACATTGGTCCTGCGTTGCCATTAACAGGTGATACAGTTCGGCATCATGAGCAATTGACATTCAAAATTATGCGTCAGTGAACAAGGATGTGTCATTCAGTAATACAACCCCCCATCCTCCCATCTTGTCTTTATATCTGCCTCTTGTGTCATTCATTGGTAGGCACAAGGAAGCAAAGCAAGTGAGGGGAACGCAGAAGCATGTTAGCTAATTGGAAAGATGATTTTGTGCCTTGAGGTGTTAAGACAGGAGCTGCAAAGGTGACATCTCACCAAAGAGTCGCTCGGTATGGCAGGTGTTTAGTCATTTTACCCCTAATGTTTTGTACTCTGAGGGTGTCTAAGGTCAGCCTTTAAACAAATATAACTAATACGTTGCATAAACCCAAAGTTTATATTAACAAATCAATTATAGACTGCTTTCTCAAGAGCGCTCTCTGAAGTGTTCGTCTGCAGTTTTGATTACAGCCTTGTTGCCAGCCATGAGATTACAACACCTCTATGATTGATGAACCCCATTAATGCTCTCATGCATTCATCAAAGTCTTTTAAAGGCATGAGAACATCCTGCAGTCGCCAAAATATGCACTTTGGGTACATTGCCAGAGGTGGCTGCGGGGGCTAGCGCACAACACAACATCAGTCAGAGCGCTCATTAGGGATGCAGTTACATGTGTGATCAAATATATGACTGTCCTTTAATCAGGTGGCCGTACCGGCCGCTGTGCCTGCTGCTGCTGCTGCTGCTGCTTCTGGGGACAGGAGAGAGATCAATGGCACAGGGCAAGGGTTGCGATTGGGTCTTTATTCCTGTGAGAGTACGATTCATCCATCAAGTAGCAGGAATGTTAAATACAAGCACACTTACTGTATCACTTGTGACTGATTAGTCAGGCTTGTGTAGTGCTTCTCAAACCTCAGGTATGTGATCTGACTGTGAAGACGCCCTCTATATAATTAACCAATATATTACCCTCATCATGTAAGATAATATTAAACTAATCCCTCAGTGTTAAACCTATAAAAGTGTCAGATTTAACTGGAAAGGGACAAAAAAACTGAATATTTGGATTACACCGCAAGACATAAAAAATAGTAGTTTTATTTTACAGTAGGCACTGTATGAAAAGATATTGTGGCTGCAAGTGAACTGAATCTACTGTAGACACTTATCTGTTTCCTGTAAAATCAAGCAAATGCTAGCCTGTGGTTTTCCATCTACAACTTCACTGTTTCAGTTCACTCTCACTGCTCTTCTAGTATAATTTCCAGTCACAGCAGGCAACTGTTTTCAGCAAAAAAGCCTTAAACCTTCAATAACTGACTTTGTGGCCACTTTGGGGCAGTACAAACAAGTTGTGAATATAGCATGGGCATATCGTCACCTTTTAAGTTGATATTTCAAACTTGTTTGCAAACATTCAGTAGTCATGTTTCTGGACACCTGGCGAATGTAAGTACAATATCCACTCTCTTTTAGCTCTGTTTTTGGTCTCAACCAACTCTTGAGAGAAATTTGTCTGTCTGCTGTTGAAAACAGCTGCCTGCTGTGGATGAAAACGACGCTATGAGAGTGGTGAGAGGATTTTTGGTTTCCAGTCGGGCCGCAGATATCGTGTTGACGGGTCGGGCCGGGTCTG
>CAKALG010042722.1:5728-17364 GCA_916700815.1 Helicolenus hilgendorfi
ATAAAACAAACCAATCTCAGTTGGAACAACAGAGTGCCATTATGTCTCTGCTACAAAATGGAAATATGTAATATGGATGAATTATGCCTGCCCTGTCCAGCAGCCGATTAGACTGTTGTCAGGCAATTAAATAGACGTTATCAGTCACTATAGGCACCATAAATGTGGGTCATTAGGGGCCTATTACACCTACTAGTAGGTTTTATCATCTATTGGCAGTTGTTACCTAACTTAAAAAGGTGTAGTTTTGTTGCCTGAACCTAAAGTAGTTGTAGTTTTGTTCCCTAAACCTAAAGAAGTTGTAGGTTTATTGCCTAAACCTAAAGAAGTTGTAGTTTTGTTCCCTAAACCTAAAGAAGTTGTAGGTTTATTGCCTAAACCTAAAGAAGTTGTAGTTTTGTTCCCTAAACCTAAAGAAGTTGTAGGTTTGTTGCCTAAACCTAAATAAGTTGTAGTTTTGTTCCCTAAACCTAAAGAAGTTGTAGGTTTATTGCCTAAACCTAAAGAAGTTGTAGTTTTGTTCCCTAAACCTAAAGAAGTTGTAGGTTTGTTGCCTAAACCTAAAGAAGTTGTAGTTTCGTTGCCTAAACCTAAAGTTGTAGTTTTGTTTCCTAAGCCTAAAGAAGTTGTAGTTTTGTTGCCTAAACCTAAAGAAGTTGTAGTTTTGTTTCCTAAGCCTAAAGAAGTTGTAGTTTTGTTGCCTAAACCTAAAAAAGGTGTAGTTTTGGTGACTAAACCTAAAGAAGTTGTAGTTTTGTTGTGATAAAAATGTGATGTTTTATTCAGTTTTACATGTTAGAACGTGTTGCTTTTAAGTTTCACTTTCACTTTTACAATGTAGTAGGTGTAATTCGCCCCTGCCGACCCACATCTACGGTAATTATAGTGACTGATGAAGCCTATTTAAGGCCTGATAACAGTCGAATCGGATGAAAATGTACGCTTCTTCTGTTTAAGTACATAAAATAAACCTATGTTTATCTTATAAATTGTTTTTCTATATATATATGTCAAAACATCTATAGATATTTATAACATTTGACATTACTATCTCACATGCATTGAAGCAGCATGGGCGGGTATTAATGAATTATATTATAAAAAGTGAAATCATAAAATGAAAATAACTTCTATTTGTAATACAGTTTCTTGAATTAAAAAAAATGTTTTTTGTGCCAAAATAAAACTCTCCAAATAATTTCTTCAAATCGTCTGTTGAGAAATGGATTACCTTTTGAAAGTTATCGGGTAGCTAAAGTGTTTAGTTTGAAAATGATTTGGATAGTTTTGTCCATAAACGTAATACCAGACTCTGGACTGGTGAGGGTCCATGTCAAACACACAGGCGGACGACAGAGACGCGTGTAAACACAAGGAAGCACACGATGATAAGAATGTGTACATACATACACACCGTCATGGGCCGAGGCCATAAAGATCTGTGCACGGCTAATTTAGCACGGAGAAAAGCACCACATCAGCTCATAAAACACACTCATTAAACACAAACGCACTGCAGCCCCTAAACTGTGAGTGTGTGTATACGTGTGTGTGTGTGTGTGTGTGTGTGTGTGTGTGTGTGTGTGTGTATCCCGGAGGTGTGTTTGATCTCCTGACTGTGATGATGTGATATCCAGCCCTCGTCTTTGATCCCTTCATCACTATAAATGCTGCTGATGCCTGGTAAACACACACCGCCATTAACACACTGATAGCACCGCTCTGTCTGTGTGTGTGTGTGTGTGTGTGTGTGTGTGTGTGTGTGTGTGTGTGTGTGTGTGTGACAGAGATAGAGCTACTTTTAATGAGTGTACCCAGTAGAGTTTAAGGGCATAAATCCCCATTTAGACAACGGCACTGTGCTCAAACTGCATCCTGTTTCCACCTCACATTAACATGCATTTAGTTTCAGTTAAAACATTAACGATTTCTTTCATTAACACAAACTGCTTTTTGCTTCCAAGTTAATTAAAAAATAAAACATTGCTAAATGCTAAATTTGTCTGTGTTTTAAAGGCACATAAATAACAAGTGGAAAATCCCCCTGTGTTTTTACAACTCTATATTAGATTAGATGGTAATAGAGATGAGCGGCTCGGGAGAGATAACAGACGAACACAGTGGAAACAGATGTAGCATGTGACTGAGACACCCACACACACGCACATCTGAAACCAGAACCACCGCCGTGTCTTAATTGCACCAATTTGTACAATTTATTTGACAATGTTACACAGTTAGTGCGTAACACAACCCTCAGCTACAGAACAGGTAACGGTCTCCCTGACGAGGAGAGGCTTTGTTTCTTTAAAATAAACATTTTAAATGGGAACCCTTTGTATTTCCTGTTCCAATGTTTTTTGTTTTTTTTAGCATTTCTATGATATTCAATATTTATTTGAGTCATTTCCTGACTAAACTGATCAGCCACAATGTTTTTGCCGATTATTTTTTTTTTTGACGAATAACTTAATTTTGTGCTCAAAGTTAAGAAAGGAAGATTGTTGGTAAAATGGGAATATGACGTATGACTACAGTAGAAACTGCAGGTCAGACGTCATCCTCCAAGATGCAGGTGCATATCCGGAAACCTGTTGATATCCAAGTCTTTCATAATGTTTAAAAGTAGGTTTGTTTCTCCTTCTTTTCTTTTGGGAATGCTCCTAAAACCTGAATAATATCGGCATATCCCACATGTCTTAATCTGAAAATGCTCCATTCAGAATAAGGCCTAGTTCATAATATCCAAACAGAATATCCTGTTTACATGACCTCTATCAAATTCACAATATTGTCATATTTGGAATAATAGTGGAATATTAGTGTGCATGTAAACATCATTTAACTATACTATTTGCCTAAAAATCTGCATCGACACTGAGGTCTGTCTGTCCTCTGGGTGTTTATTTTGTCCCATGGGACATTAGAGAAGTAATAAAGTTAAAACTATGACTTTGGTTACAAGCCGCCAAGAAGAGCGTCGGTTGTTGACGCCAATTTTTGGCGGTACTACAACTTCCGTGTCCATTACGTGATGCATGGGGCCCAAAAATACTTTTTCCCATAGATTTACATTGGGAAAGAGACGTCTATAACTCAGTGGATCATTTTGTTCGGGTATTTTAACTCCCCAGTATGAAGACTTGATTAGTCCTTATTTAAATCATTAGATCTTAAGAGTTGTAAAATACACTGATAGTCAATCCAGAGTTATTTTCTTTCCTCCATTCATATGAATGAGATCCAGACCGAGGCTGGAGCGAGGTCTGGGAGGCGGAGTTAAAGGAAACGCTACTACGCCTGCTCTACGGGCCCAATGGATGCAGCAGATCGCCGGATGATCCGGGTACTTTATCTCTCGGCAGTCGAGCCATTTTGGCTTCATGTACCGCTGAGTAACTCTCACAGGAATGAACCGGAGCCTCCAACGCTGTATCCAGCTCTCTTTATACATCCATGTTTGGCTGTGACTGCCCATGAATGTCATTTATATCAGAGCCATACTCACTGTGTTTGTTTTAGTGCCAATAATCCACAATCAGTGACATTTTCAAAAAAGCCAGCAGAGAACAGTTATGGAAGCATGAAAAGCTCTTGGCAGAGGAAAAAGGAAAGGAGAAGAAAGGAGAGGACAGGTGTGATTCCCACTGAGCTTTCTGTTCAGACCTCTGAGGAGAATCAGAGGAGGGAAAGCAGACACAAAAAAAGGAAGAACAAACTGAGAAGTACAGAAGGGGAGCAGCAGAATCGCTCCTGTGTGTGTGTTCAACCTGAATCCCAAATCAACAGGCCTGTTAAAACAGAAGCGATTAGGGAGCCGCTCTGCGTTTTGTCACTTTAGAAATATGGTAGGAGCGCAACCCATGCTTTGATTTTATTTCTTGTGGCGTTGCCAAATGTAAAGTGCTTTTTTCTCCTTGCCAACTTTTAAGTGCTCCTGTCTGGGCGATCGTATTAGGCTTTGCATAAAATAAATATGATTCAAATTGCACAAAGTCCACCGAGACGAGTATCACACCTCCTCTCTGATGTCCTCTGAGCAGTAATGTCCTAGCTGCACTTCCCAGAGATCACCTGTCAATCGATCAGTACGGGTATTACTGTTTTACCTTTAATCTTTCTGTTGTTTTGGTTTCTGTAGATGTTGCTTTTTGCTGTGTCCCAATTCTACACTACATACTAACTGTATACAGTATACTGAAATGTAGTTGTCAAAACCAATAGCAGTGAAATTAAACAATTCTTGAACATTAGCATACTGATTATTAAATAATTTATTATTAATCTCTGATGATCCGCCTCAAGTTTCTCACCAAAAACTACATTTTACAAGATTACATTTGAACACATCATGATAATGTTACGATTCACCCAATGCTCATGTTTACCGAATAGAGCTTGAACGCATCATAATGTAACTCAAATACATTAGCGGTTAGCTCCGTTATAGACCGTTTCAATGGAAGTCTATTGCTAGGCAATCAACTTGGGTCCATGTTTACTTCCTGTCAGCTTATGTCATTCACATACTCTGCAACAGGAAATAAACTGGGACACATCGGTAATGTTTCAACAGAGTCTCATGGCAGTTCGTGAAATAGTCATGAAATTGAATCTATTTGATTCATGTATATAGACACGAATTTCCCTTTTTTTTCGTGACGCTCAGCACAACTTTCAACAACGTATTTTTCACGTGTCAAATTCCGCTCCAGTCTTTTCAAAATAAAACTACTTAGGTAGGTTTAGGAAAGGATCGACTTGGTTAGGTTTGAGCAACAAAACGACTTAGTTACGTTTAGAAAAAGGTCGCGGTTTGGGTTTAAATAACACCGGAAGTGC
This sequence comes from Helicolenus hilgendorfi, assembly GCA_916700815.1. NCBI lineage: Eukaryota > Metazoa > Chordata > Actinopteri > Perciformes > Sebastidae > Helicolenus > Helicolenus hilgendorfi. The sequence goes on from CAKALG010042722.1 coordinate 10,571, forward strand.
CGTGACTTAAGTACGGAAGTTACGTGACAAATAAATCACCACTGACTTCTGGATTCACATGGACTGTGCTGCCCACCGGCTGCTAACAGCTAAGGCTACCTAGTTCTCTTTCTGATGATTGCAACATGGATTTGTTGTTCACAACGTGGCATTATCAGGGAAATTTCCTATCGTTCCTGGGTCGATGGTACGCCGTTACTCTCGAGCCCTGATCTCCATTACCTATGGTACCTGCAGTACTGTAGAAAAACGAGTACCGTTACATTTTCAGAATCTTGGGAATCGACTTGGTACCGAATTATCGGTTCTTGTGACATCCAGACACTTAACGAACAGGAAATGATATAACACCTGCCTTATCAAACTGCAACTTTAGAATAGCACGAATTAAATTTAAAGTTACAGCAGATTTTTTATATTATTTTTTGCTTTCTGAAGTGTTCCTGCAGCTGTTTCATGACCATACATAGTAAGTTAAAAAGTGTCAAGTTGTGATAAGCTCCTCTATCTCTTTTGTGCAATGCATTGTGGTGGAATAGGGTCCATAAGCGCTCAATTCAATAAGTATGAACACAGCGTGAACAAACTACATACTCAAAACCTTCATAGATTTAGTATGAAGTACAGAATTGGGACTCATAATCTGCATTAGCAAATCTTTCCTGAGCTGACTATAGTGTTTATAGTTTATCTTGTGTTGTGTCGACGACGGATAAAAAGTTAAATGTGCGATCGGCCTGTTGATTCAGGATTCTCCAAAAAAAACCTGATAAAGTGTATTCTCAGTGCTGATTGGCTGTCACACCTGTCCGTTCCTTCCCGCTGCGTCTCCATTGGGGGGTGTCAAGCAGCATGTAGAAGGAGGACTGCTTATTGTACTCCTCCCGGTCTAAGATCCTAATGGTTATGCTCTTCCTGTATGGGACACACACGTACACACATACACATATAGAGGGTGGTGGTGAATGCATGCATGGAAAACAAATGGCAACGTATGTACACCAAAAACACACACACACACACACACACATGCGCGCGCACACGAGGTGGAGTAGTGGATGTGGTGAGATGAGGTGATCCACAACCTGCTGCATGCTCACGGTCATAGTGAGGACACATCAGGAGGTAGCAAATCTAAATGTCCTCCCGTGTGCCTCCATGAGGTGAGAACATGCAGCCTCTGCAATGTGGCGGACACTCTGGGGTCGAGGGGTTCACCCCCTTCCTGACCTTTGGTGTCGTTGCTCTCCACCAGGCGAGGCTCTGCGATCTCTACGTAGAAGGTTTTGTTCTTCTCGTACTCCTCGTCGTCGATTATTTTCACCTTGATGATTTTACTGAGGAGGAGGAGGAGGAGGGGGGAGGAAGGAAGAGAGGAGGAGGAGGAGGGAAAAAAAGAGAAGGCAGAAAAGTGAGGGGAGGACAGACTGGAAAGTGGAAAACCAAGAGGAAACAGACAAGAGCAGCATTTGGTTTTCCCACAAGCATCTAAAAGGCGTTTTTAAATTTCCTCCAACGACGTCTAGTTATCAGGTAAACTGATAAAAGTCTCTGTTTCCACCTCATCTAAGCATTACATCTAACGTCAGATTGATCTGGGATAGTATATCAAAGCAGCTCGCATTAGTCTGTATAAAGATTAATCTGATAAACTCCTCACTCTGCCAGCCCGCGGTCCCGATCAAGGCTAAATTCAATCTGCCGTTCCAGCCTGATATCGGCTTTAAAAAAATAAAATAAAATAAAACGTTGTCACTTGGATGCTCAAAGCTAAATGAAGTCTGGCAGTGGCTGGAGAGTTTATCATCTCCATTAGTCATTCTGGCAGCCGAACAATCGCGAATCAAGATGATGAATTTGGCTCGTGCGATCTACAAGCTTTTAGGGTCCAGCAGCAGGTTTGCAAATTTAGTGTTTTACACACTTTCCACTTTTATAAGACTATTGTGCATCATATAATCCCATGCAGTGACACCTGTTGAAGTCTGAATCTGTGTAATATCTTTGAATTTACATTAATTGAGCAAAAGAGGATGTTTTTTTTCCTTGATGCCTGTGGGGAAACCAGGACAATTCACCGTCAACTCAGCCAATCCAAGAACTTCATTAAAATCCACTGTAAAAGGTCGAGGTTACGATACCCAGCCGATAATATCAAAACAAATTAGTGGTGAGTCCATGGATTCTTTTCACATTTGTGGCTGAATTGAAAGTGAACTGACACGTAGCTTTACTGTAGTCTTTAAAGTTGAACATATCAGCGAGTCTGAGACATTAGAAGAACAATAAAACATCCAAGACCAGATGCAATGAAAGGAGAGAGTGAGCAGGAAAACAACGATGAAGAAGGAGCGATTCTTTTTAACAGAAAAATATGTCTGCTGCTGCAATGAACACCCAGAGCAACCAGAGAAACTGCTCAGAGATCAGCACAATGAACACGCCAATATGCCGCAACTGAAACAGCACATACACATCTCAAGTCTATCTTCTCCAACAACTTGCTGAAATGTAACACATTACAAACATCTGTGTCATGAGCCAAAATCTCATCTTTCACATGTATCCTGTGATCGTTCTCCATCTAAACCTTTCAATGTCGAAGAAAGACCTCGAGGGACACCATAGAAAAAGCAATGCTGTGATTTGGTGTCAAAAACGTTTTGACATTTGGAGATTTCTGCTCTCCCCTCCGAGCCACCAAAAAAAAAAAAAAAAAACACATTTTTTATTTTTTTTCTTGCAAATTTCTGACTTTAAAATTTGAAAAATATTCAAGTTTTGTTCCAGTAAATTTGTTCATTTCTTCTCGTAAATTTGCCACTTTAATCTCAGAGAATATCAATACCCCCCGGCTCCATATATGTATATATATATTTATTTTATTTTTTGAAATGGCCCCAATACACCATCGTAGTATTGTACTTCAACTCAGCCAGTTTAATTTGACAGCTAGTCCAACAATATTGGGTATATCATATTCTAACATCATCAAACGGGGTCGTTCTGCACAATAAGTATTTTACTTTCAGATCCCTCAAGCACATTAAACTAATAATACACGTGTACTTCTTGGTATTAAATACTTTTATAGTGTGGTATTTTTACTTTTGCTAGGATATAACTTGAGAATACTTCCTCCACCAGTGCAGTCTGTGTGCTACAGACAGATGTAAAGCTGCCAACATGATGCCGGCCGGCTGGCTGACGATTCAGATTGCAGGCCTGTGATCGGAGATAATGGCTTATATAAGCGTGTGTGTGTGTGTGTGTGTGTGTGTGTGCGTGTGTGTTCCCATTTCACACCCTATAGGCCAGATTATGAGTATTCTCTCAGATGTCTTTGTTTTTCGCCTGTAGTGGATTTGGATCGGAATCTGGGTTTTGTTCCAGACTGGAAACACAGATAAACGCACACATTCACACACGCCCACGGGCGCTCACTCACACACTGACTGTATACACTAGTGCGTACCGCTCCACAGCCCTGTGACCTCACATATTAGCTCGCCTGCCAAATATGACTGAGGCCAAGTGACACAATAAATACACACACACACACACACACTCTCCATACGGAGTCTTACTGCAGCATTTGGTTGGTCAGTAATAGCTACAATTGATGGTTAAAGTATTGGTGAAAACTCGGCTCCAGAGAAAGAAATCATTGGCTTGTATTTGGTCATCGACATCCTGTAACACTGTAACACGTTTACACGCTGGTTTAATGCTGTTTTGACCCTGAGACCTGCGATCCTGACTGACTTTACTGTCTTTCAGAAGCTCTAGTCGGTTCAGTTTTGGGACTAGAGTGAAGACAAAGATATCATATGAAACTACAAAACTACAGAAGCCATTGATAACCGTGTCCTGCTACCATATCAGGAAGGAAGTTGAAGGTTGGATCAATGTCATCATACCAGAGACGCCACCGTTAAACACTGTGGTAACGTGAGACGCCGTGTGCAAAACCTATTAAATGTATTAGTATGTATTTATGTTCATAAAAGAACACAGAAAGAACATGAATGAAAACACGTACAGTATATGTATCTTTCAGGACCTTCGTCTTGTTCAGAGGCCAAAATTACTATAGGAACACTACTTTAGGAGCAACAAATACGTCATAAATGTATTACTTTAATCTCAAAATTCAGAGTATTCTCACAATATTACTCCCTTCCATTAGTTCAGTATTTCTTTATTTCTTTATTACCTACAATTGCCCAAATACGCTGTCGTACACACCCTCTGAAATGAGTATAAAATGGAAATACTCATTTCAGAGGGTGAAGTAAAGTACAAGTACCTAAATACACGACTAAATCTACATTTGTACATCGTACCACCAACGGCCTTGGCATCTGCGGCACAGCTAATTGATGGCACGAAGACATAAAGCAGCCTACTAATCACATTATTACTAATTACACACAGGTTAATCTGTCAGCTGCACAATACAAACACAGCGGAGAGTAAACCATTAAAATATCATATTCAAACCAACACACACACACACACACAAAGACGTCAGGGGGTTAACTCATTACACTATGGGAGAGATTAGCCCATTTATCACTGTCCTGTTACAGCAGATGGAGAGCAGTTTGCACCTTCTGGCCCTGGAGAAGATCAGGACCAACAGGCTGTCACCTAACACTCACACAGCAGCTGAAGGGATGGAGTCAAAACCCTCCCCTGCCTCAAGGTGGAGCCCTCGAGCAAGGCACTTAACCTCCCAGCTGACGGAGCGAGGGCTCAGGGAACAGCGATGTTTACATTCCCACTGGAAGTGCTGCTACTAATACTTCAAATAATATGAGGCCTCTTACCAACGGAGTGGAGGTAGGGAGAGCAGGCTGGTTGTGACAGGAGGACGGGAGGTACAGCAGCGTTTTAGCAAGTTAGAAACTATGCCATTTGCCAACGCACATACTCATCCTCATCCTCTTAGTGGAGGCTATTTCTCACATTTTAATCACAGTTTTAATCTACAGTTTGTAAATTCAGGCTCTTTTGTTATTTTTCTATAACCATATTATTTTTAGTTATTTATTTTAGATAAGAAACCCTTTTTCTTTTTTATACCAAATACCATATCTCATTAATTGATGAAAATATAATAATATTTTTAATGTTTTCTTTTTCTCAAAGAAATGTGTGAACAAGTAAAACTATAAATATAAGGTGTTGAAATTTAGACTGCGACTCTTTCAGTTTAACCTCTTCAGCCCTAGGGTGTGGTTCTCTTAGACAGACATACCCAAAATAAATCAAGAATAGCTCCACAACTACCAGGTCTATATGCATGATCTTGGTCTCTATGGATAGGTAAGACCTCAGATAATTCATCCCCAGTGTAAGAGACAGTGTGACTGTTACTATGCCTGAGTAACATTGTGATGAACCAAAGGAAAATTTACATTTTTATCCTTGCCTTCAAACAATTTCTCAATTAGACAGTGGATAACACCATTATAGCAATGATGCCATGCACAGAGATGCCACTGAATTCATTCAGCAACTCCTTGACTACAACTGTACCAAAGCAGATACAAATAACACAAAGCACATAGATTCTACAAAGGTTTTAGTAAGGGACCAGGAGGACTCTCCATTGGGCCACTTGGATACCCAAAGTGTGCCAAATGAGTTTTCTACCTCTTGAAAGGGAATCTGGCTCTAAAATACTACTGATATCCACTACAGGAGGCTATGTGCACACAATGGAGCCTTTGGCCATGACATGTACCCTGTGCATCATCACATTCTACCATTGTGCATCATCACATTCTACCATTGTGCATCATCACATTCTACCATTGTGCACAGTATAAAATCAATAAAAAACAACTAAATTGTATAATTTTGACTCCAAATGGAGTAGTTTTATTATAATAATGTCATTTTAAAGGCATTTTTATGATTTTGTAATTTGTAAAGTCGGTGTTTCATTCCAACTTGTCGATTGGCTCCTTCTCTGAGCGGCTGTCCTTCCTACCACCGCCTCATGTTGCAGCCACATTGCTATCAGAGCTCTCATTAAAAGGACCCAAAGCATCACTAGTGATCAGGACTTTGGGCTGTATTTCCTTTAAAAACATTTTTATCAACTCAACAACAGAACGTAATGTTGTTGTATCATTAACTTAATCTATTGCCTTCGTAAAACATTTTGATGGCTATCCGGCTTGTAATCAGAGGGAACTTTAATGACTCTCTGTGTGGAAAGAGAGAACACAAATTGTGATTTAGCTCTCCATATATTATCACAGAAACCAGCAAATGAATCATTTTTACAGAGACAGACTGGTGGACGCGTTTTTTTTTTTCTTTCCCTCCCAGTTTGGGAATGATGACTCCTCTGTTGAAGCTGGCAAACCTCACAGATGACCAACTCGCTGGAAAAACACACGCGCACACACTCAGACCCACACACACACACAACACACACACACACACACACACACACACACAGTCAAACAAACATATCGAGACGGTGCATCTATGCAGATATAATTCATCCACAATGAACTGGATTTATCGACCTCATCTGCACCCCACTTTCTTGTTTCACACATCAACACTCTCAAATACACGCACACACACACACACACACACACACACACACATACACACACGCTCTTCCCTCCACATGACAAACATGCTGGCTGTACTGTACGCTGTCCACATTGCCATGACAACACAATGTTTGGGTAACCAACAGGGGTGGAGAAGATTGTTTCCAGACCAATGATGTGTGTGTGTGTGTGTGTGTGTGTGTGTGTGTGTGT
>CAKALG010042728.1:0-11934 GCA_916700815.1 Helicolenus hilgendorfi
CAAGTGGAGTGATGCGTTGAAGAAGGAGTACTTCCTTGCAAAGAAAAAATAACCTATTAAATCATATTTCTTTGTGTAAAGACTTCACATTTATAACTTAAAAAAAAGATAGAACCATCCTGTCTGCAAGAGGGAGCAAAAACCTGAAAGGAAATATGGTTTTAATTTTGATGGACACCTTCACTACACCTTCCTTATCATACTTAAAAAGTTAATATGAGAACAACTCGTTCTGCACTCTAAGAATAAAAATCCTTCTATATTTCTGTCTTCTGCATGGATCATCAGCCTTAGCCTCAGTCTTTCAGCATGATTATCTATATTAAGGTTGGGCGATATGTTACAATTTCCCAACAACCGGTGATTGCCGATATATATTCGCGCAGGTGTGATCTTCCACCTCCTCCACTACCGTAGTTTCCGTTGGGCGATCAACAGATCTTGCGGCGGAGCATCATAAAACACACTTCATTCAAACTCCATAGAAACAAAATAAAACTCCATTGGTTCCATCTTGGTTCCGACAGTCGCCAACTCCGGTTTGGTCAAAATAAACCTGTATGTCACCGAGTTTCATGTGAAAATATGCCGGCTCTGCGCGTTGTTTCCCCCCCGCTGTATCTCAAGAGAGCGGCTCTTGTTCTTTGGATGCAGATCATTAAATTAGCAAAATAAAATGACAAACAAATCACCGAAAAATACAACCGGAGATGTACTCGGTCAAGTGCCGATAGCTGATAAATTCATCCAGTCGCCTAACTCTAGTATGTATTCACACATCAAGTACATATTTAGGACCCATTTTGCAGGGTTCTCGTTTTAAAACAAGACAGCTGGAAAAGTTGAAAAATCAGCCAACAAATGCAACTAACGTTAGCTTAGTTAGCTCGCTACAGCTAATAAAATCTGCTAGCAACGGTTGCCACTGCAGGCGGCAAAATCAATGGTTGTCAGCTAGAAATGAGAAGCTTCTTTTGTCTACCTGTCTGAAATCAAGTTTCAAATTTCAAGTGGTAAATCTGCCACCCTCATCACTGTAAACTGCATAATGTGCTGTGAGAATAGAAGCAGTAACTTAGCGGGCTGGGGGTTAGTGAATGGTCAGTAATACCAATGTTCTGCAGTTGGTTTGATAATAATGTGTTGATCTTTCAAATGGCTGCACACAGCACCTGTTACTTTAGTGTACATACTGCAGAGGGATCGTGGTTTAGCATGCCACCATGCAGCTAAAACATGCTACACCACCAGGCCTGTGCGAAGGGGCGATGTGTTTGCCATACGGCTAAGGAACTCCATTCTCTGCTTATGACTAAAGAACAAAAGATTTTGTTTTACTGTAACAACAAAGTTTGTCTCGTCAACCTGAGCTCAATGAGACAGAACAAGTATTTTACTATCAATCTGTGATCTGTCTTGTCGGAATAACACAATAGCAAAGCTGAAATTCAGCAGTATGTCACCTTAGAAAAAGTGGGCTCACTTACACCAATTAGTTCACCTACGCTCCTCTCTTGTCATAAAGGTATTGTGCCTCACACATTAAAATGCTTACTCACACCACAAGCCCCGAGGATGACAAGCTCTTCTTTGTCTTACACATTGTGGTACGATGATAAACCGTATTGTTGTTTTCTGAGGCAACAACATGACAGAGGTGGGTGGGGAGGGTGGGTAGAATTAGGCTGTGCTGGAATGGAGACGGCGACCCAGACATAGGACACACTATCTGTCTGGTGGTGGAAGCGGTTACAGCGGTATAGAGTGTGATAAATCGACACACTTGAACACTTCCTGATAGTAGAAGCTTGTTCTATAGGCGACGGAGGGAGGACAGGAAAGTAATGTGATCACAGGGCCATCTAGAGTTACCGGAGATGGTCTGAGAGTGTCTGAGAGTCCCTGTTTAAAAGACTGTTTGAAAAAAAAAAAAAAAAAAGAGGAGGACCAGCATGCAGTGGGACGGCAGTCTGGAAGCTGCTGATGATGGCTGTATAAGCTCAGGTGTAATTAATAATAATTGTATTCCATTTAGATGAGCCACTTCCAGCGCTCACTGGCAGGGCTTACTGGGACACTTGAAGGTTCTGAGCCATCATTAAAGTCATTAGTAACACCTGTGGTTTTCATGCTATGACAAGTCAAGATGTCTGAGCCAGGCAACCGAGCACAATGTGTGTACAGTTCAGAGCAGAGGTCTAATCAGGCAAAAGTGAAAACACCTGTGTGGACCACATGGCTGTGTAGGGCCTTCACAATGATCAACTCAACTCTCACTTATAAACGTAAAGTTTTATTTCACAAAGCTACGGCTTCAACTGTGACTCACTGCTGCTTGACGTCTAAAAATGCAATGAAATGATTTACCTTTTACCTTTACTTGGCTTAGGGTTTAAAGGGGAACACCACCTAAACTAAGACTTCCAATATGTTATTTCCATGGCCTAGGGAAGTTCAATCAATTGGTGCCTTCAAAGTTGTGTACACAATATGCGTGGCGTTCAAGAGGTTAAGTCACGAGAACACCGCTGCTCAGCAATGGCAATATTAACGTTACTGTTGGCGTTAACAGTTTAGCAAGCTAGCAAGTGGGTAACATAATGCAGGAAATGCAAAAGCTTAATGGCAGAGGAGAAAGATGAGGCTGTTAGGAATATCAACATTTTCCTCAGGCATATAAAATTACGAAGAAAAAAATATATACGACCAAAATTACAATATATTAATTTATTATGCACCGAAAAATTAACTTTCATGGCTCCAATTCTGACAACGTCAATAAACACGTCACAACTCGTGAACTTGGACCTTTCCACTTACAAGGTCATGAATACCACAAGACGTGGGCGTTCATATGGACTCTTCTCGTGAACACAGTAAACACGACCCCATTTGAAGGCACCGTATGCAACAAGCCTTCTTCACTGCAGACATTTTGACGTGTGATGGTAGGAAAAGCACAGGTGTACATTGATTAATGTACCCGTTTCAGGCTCCTGGTATTGTGCACTCTAGCTCACCGTCACACTGTCATGTCTTACATGGACACTTGAATAGAACAGAGCCCTTGTTAGTGTTATTAGAAGTAACACCTGTGCTTTTCATACTGTGACAAGTCAAAATGTGTGAAGACCTGATTGTACCAGGACCGTGGAACTGGAACTGGAACTGGCTCACATAAAAGGAATGCAGTCGTTAATGTTATTAATTACACCTGTGCTTTTTCCTGCTATAATGTCAGAATGTGTGCTGTGAAGAAGGCTGTTAAAAAGACTGCTACAACATTAACAGATGCAATATATACTATATACGTATATGGTGCTTTCAAATGAAACTCTTGAGATTGTGTTTACAACATGGGAAGTCGTGTACACGATATGCTTGGCGTTCAAGTGGTTAAGTCATGAGAACACCGCTGCTAAACAACGGCAATATTAACGCTACTGTTGGTGTCTGGAAGCCACAGAGGCTAACAAGCTAGCAAGTAGGTAACATAATGCAGGAAATGCAACGGCATAATGACGGAGGAGAAAGATGAGGCCGTTGGGAATATCAACATTTTCCTCAGACATATAAAATTACGAAGAATTACAATAAACGACTAAAATTACAATATATTCTCTTATTACGCATCGAAAAATGAACTTCCATGGCCGTCTGAAAACGTCAACAAACACGTCACAAGTCGTGAACTCTGAGCTTTCAGAAACTTTCCACTTACGAGGTCGTGCATACCACAAAAAGGGGGGCGTTCATATGGACTCTTCTCATGAACACGGTGAACACGACCCCATTTGAAGACACCAAATGATGTCTGAATGTGTGCCGTAAAAAAGGCTGTTAAAGAGATTACTACAACTTTAACGGATGCAACATATATAACCCCTACAGGCTGGAGAGACAACGTCCAATTCAGTGATAAAGTATATTTAAAAAGAAATCCAAAATTGCATTCATGCATACTTGATTCTACATTAAATATGTAACCAAACTGCTTCATAGATTAAAGGTGGATGTCACTGAGCATTGATCAGCACAATATATGAGCCCCAACCCCAACAGCTCAACCCGTCTATAACAGCACTAACCTAAAGTTTGCAGGTAACTGTTTTGAAGTGGGAGTGTGCGTATGTGTGTGTGTTTTTTTGGGGATAATTTCCTCCCTGCGAGTGCATCAAAGCGTGCAGCATAACCAAGCCTGTTATTATTCTGCATGTGGAATGTCTACTGTTGTCTGGGCTGCTGTGTTCCCCGCCCTCCATCCCCGGGCCCGCCAGTGTAATGGGGTGTAAAGTGGCTCAAGCTCAGAGTGTCACTCTCTAGCCTGGGAACAGACAACACCTCCCTCCTCCCCGCACCTCATTAATCTCCTCCTCACTCCCACAGAGAGACGGCATGTAGGTTAGACAGAAACCGATCCAAAAAAAACTGCTCCGACGTTTTACAATGAAGAGATGTATCGATCATACATCGCCTCGGTCTTTCTGCAGTCCGCACGGCTTCCCACCAGGAGCGGCTGCTCTTTGTCGGAATAAATGACTTCCCCCAAGACGCACACGTCTCGATTCATTGCACGTGGGCCAGTGGATGAGAGGGGGAATTAATAAACGGAACAGGAGGGGGGTTGTGACGCTGTTCTTAGTCAGGGTTTACATCAGGATATCTCCGCTTGACAACATCAATGAGGCTGATCATTTAAAAAATGATGCAATGGTGAGCTAGTGTTGTTTACCTTGAGTGGGATGGAAATGATGTTTGTTGAATTAGATCTTTAGCGTATGATGGATTAATACGGCATTGGTGCCCTGAGCCTAAGGTTGCTGTGACATTTGTACAAGACATATATTAATGTCTGAAGCAGTTACCAGCCTTTTTTGGTCTGGCATACCCATGTGTCTTTAAAAAAGGCGGTGGCTAAATGAGACTACTAAATGTCATCACGCCGACTCGTCCACCTTTACAGCCTTATTGCGTTCATGCGACCGCGGTGTCGTTTGTTTATAGTCTAACGTTAGCTTTTTGCTTCTGGCGATTGCATTCACACTTTCAAAAATCATAGAAGTGGTGTTCATTGGTGAAGATTATCTTACGGAGCAAAGCATGTAAGCATCATAAACGTGTGTTTGTCACACAGCTTATTTTTGGCTGGTTTTGGATTGGAATAAACACAAATGATCCCGCAGTCAAACTCGCAAGGATAACAGGGGAGGTGCAAATTCACTTCATGTTTGGTGTGAATTGCTCATTAATCCGTAAGAATACGTTGTATGGCAGCTAAGAGAATGCTGCTCGTTAATCATGTGTGCACTCAACAAGTATGAAACATCATTCAGGCTAATAATAAATTGATGACGGCTTGGGGTAATCTGTAGCAGGAACAAAAAGAGTTGAATTCTCAAAAGGCAGTTCTTCTGTTTTAAATTTGGATCATGTCCTCAGGGTGGGGTGGAGACACACCCGTAGATCATAACAGCAATGCATCATTGTCCGTATCTGGAATCTGCTTGAACTGCAGGACTTTCCTTTGAGTGTAGTACTCTGTGCAGCAGCGGCCTGTTTTCTTTCGTCACATTCTACTTTCCCGCACCTCTTGAAGAAACATCCTCCGTGCTGCTCGCCAAGATTTAAGTGTTATGATAACAGTCCCTGGTTCCGAGCATCAAGGAGTATGTGCTTTACTCGAGAAAGACTTCCTCATGTCTTTAACCTCCTCTTGTCATTGTCTTTTTAATACTCAGACATTAACAACTGTTCTGTAAAGTCCCTTCTTCAACCACAGAGCTGTTGTGTAGAGATGGAAAATACAAGCAAAGGTTATCTCTTGCTACAGCTAGATGTATTACTCTTAAGGCTTTGCAGTCATGTTTTATATTCCCCTCTGCTAAAGCTCATTCAGTGTGATCAAAGAGGTGTAACACCCTTAAGCATATTATCATCAAGTGTTCTGGGAAGACCTGCCGTGAGCATCGCTACCAGTTTAAAGACCTTCATGTAATTTGAACACTGAATACAAACTACCTGAGAATCTGTTTTTTTGTGGCTTCTTATAATCCAAACAGTTGATTCCTAAGCAGAAGTGAATTTGCTTGTGACTCAACTCTTCAGTCAGGCTCTCAACCAGCTGGTATGCATCTTGGACTTCACATTTCATGTTGTAGACAAACTGTAGGTACAGTGTCGTAGAGGAACCACGGCTTGCTTAAAGCTGGAGTCGGCAGATTGGAGCAAATATGATGAAAAAAAGTTATTTTTATACTATACTATATGCATGCATGTAGTGCATGAGACAGGTTATCTGGAAAAAAATAATGTGCCTCCAGTGCTCCTAACGGCATCTGCAAGATTTCACAGACCGGAGGAAAACTACCAATCAGAGCCGAGCTGGAGCCTTGCCGTCTCTGAGCAGCTGTCAATCACTCGCGAACTCCGATCAAACGGTCAAACTAGGCAGCGCTGATCAAATATGAATCAATATTCTGTTTCTGTAATGCCTATTTCTCGCCTCAAATGTTTTCAGAATCATCTTGTAGTTGTGATCCAGCAGCCATGTTGAGATCAGTTGAGGAAATACCAAGCACCGCCCACCAGCTGGAGCAAACATTCTCATTTTACAGCTAAACAGTACACTACAAGATGTTTCTGAACACATTTTAGGCGCCTAATAGCCATTACAATAACAGAATATTGATTCATATTTGATCAGCGCTGCGTAGTTTGGCCGTTTGATCGGAGTTTGCGAGTGATTGACAGCTGCCTCGGTTGAATGAACAGCCAATAGGAACGCTCTCTCTGAAATGACCTGTGATTGGTCAAAGTCTTTAGATATTTTAAGACCTGTAAACAGAGCCATGAGGAGGTGCAGAAGTCTAGTTTTCTCTCAGAACACTTGAATAACAATATGCTGAAAGGTTATTATGGATGTTCTGCCTACTTTCGCTTTAATATCACAAATATATAGCAGCTTTAAAGGCCCTGAAAACTAATTTTCTCAATCAGAAATCTTACTATTTCCCTCTGGCATTACTGCACATCTACAGTAACGGCTCACCTGGAACTCACAAACCACAAGTAATTCTGTTTTTGCTGTTGTTTTTTCACAAAGAGCCTATCGTTAGCTAGCTGTCACGTATTAGCTAACGTTAGCACTTGTTCCAGTGGACCTCTGCCAGACCAGTATAACGTCAGTTAAAAGTTAACTTTAACCAGCCCGGTTCTATATTTGAAAAACCAACGGCAGAGAGAGAAACCGACTTAACGTAATTGCGGTGTGGGAGTTCGAACTTGTGAAAGCCATTGCCGTGGGTGCGTGGTCATGCCTGAGGCTTCGGAGCAGGCTATGGCTCCTTAGCATACAGATTATATGTAAATCACGCTCTCCTTGCCCCTTCCCCTCCACGCCAAAACAGTGAAAGAAAGTTAAAACTGAAAACGACCATCAGTGACGAAAAAAACTGTCAAAAAAAAAAAAAACTCACTGAAAAAAGACTGAGAGAAAAAAAAAATCTGCCATCACTGTCATCGAAAAACACATCAGAGTGCTAAAAATATAAAAACAGAATAAAATAAGCATTAATGTTTTATGTGTTTTATTTTTCTGTGGAACTTTTTTTCAGTGCCAGTAAAACCTTTTTTCCAATTCAAGTGTTTCAATGCCAATGTTTCCTTTTTCAGTTCAATGCCAAATTTAATTTCCGATGCCAAAATGTACTGTCGCTGTCCTGGCTCCGTAGTATTCCAGCATCTATCTACTCGACTTTCATGCATTAACACTTAAAGGCTTTCCAGTGCAACCACAGCTCTAATGTTCGCCACTGTACAGGACCACAGGTTGTGGGTGTTGTGCCTTGCTCAACAGCAACTCATCAAGAGGAGCACAATACCCTCTTCCCCCAGCTTAGCAACCCTCCAATCACAAACCATCGTCTGTCCTCCATCTAGACTCCCATTGCTCCGGTCCCTTATCATACTTTGTCTTCTTCTTTGGGGACTCAGAGTTCACCTCTGGTTGCCGTTTGTTATCATTTGTATGAATTACCATTGATGCGCTTGAGTGGTGAGCAGACATTGGCATGGGGACGGAGAAGACAGGGCCTTGAGTGAGGCAAATGCCCTCATCCATCATCCCAATATAGAGCCCTCAGTGGAGCGCAACCATTGTCTGCAGCAGGCAAACACCCAGGAATAGCAGATGGAGGCAGAGAGAGAGAGGAAGGGAGGGAGGAAGGGAGGGCAGGGCTGAGCTGATTAGTTTTCTGTGCTTTGTTTATCTGCATGTGTGTGTTTTTTGAAGTTGATTAAATCTCTACCACCTGTGGTGTTTTTGTTGTTTGACGACAGTAATTGCAGATAATGTGCTTCTGTGCTGATCAGCAGACCGTAGAGATCCAGTACATCTGTGCTTTGGGGAACAAAAATCCTCATTGTAGAGTACAAACTAGAGTTTTCTAAAAAGTCAAAGTGAATGTATTTTTATTTTTATTCTCATGTGTCACAAAGTGTCAGATTTGACCCTTTCCTTAACTTTTCCCCGTTGTTCTTAGGTGGCGTACCTGAGACTGTGAGGTCAAACGTCTGATACCGGGAGGTCACGACTCCACTCGTCACTCTTGGAGAATCCAAGAGGACCTGCAACATCTGAGAAAGGAACTTATGTGAACATGTACTGTACGTTTGCATATGTTAAGGTGACATCCTGCACAGCTTTCCAGCAAGTATGAGAATGGACATTACTGCAGAAGGAAATGCAGCGAGCGTGGAATACATCAGACCGGCAATACGTCAACCAGAGTAGACTCTCGTGACCACGCCCCCTTTTTGGGGGGGGAAACAATCCCGTGTCCCTCATAGACGGTAACGTAGTAAAGAGAAGAAGTTCAAGCATGTCTCCAAACTTCTACTTTAAACAAACCTGTTATAGTATTAACACTATGCCGGAGAGTTACTGTGTTGGTTGCACCAACAATAAATCCAAAAACGCTGATATCTGATTTATTCCACTGCCGTGTCCTAAAAAAAGATCTAATATAGGCCAAGGCTGCGCTCTCTTTTGGGGGAAAGAAACTCGCTGTCACATGAGAGAAAATTAGTAAAAGCTGTTGTGTAGCGGGTTAACCAGGGCTTTCACACTGAGATTTGAGACACATACGTTAAGTGAATATTCACTGTCAGTGTGCTGAATGGTTAAATTATTCTGGTGACAGTGACTTGCATGGTTAGCTAATGTTAGCTGTGAGTGGGACGCTGCTGCAGTAATACAGTCACAGATTAATGTTATAGCAGCATCAGACTGTCGTCTCCAACTAAATCTCAGCCTATATATCAAACAGTTGGCTATTAAGACGGTGGTTATTAACTGACAACGCTTAGCCTAATGGGATTCAATCAGACATGTACTGTAGAGATGTCTGGATAAGCAATATCCGGGGGAAGACTGAAGGGACATGACGGCAATCAACCTTCATTTATTAAGTTATCGCAAACACTCAGGTTCAGGCGAGGTCGCGAAATAATTATTAGACGTGTATAAAACAAACGTTTGTATAACAAGAGTTGAATACATATGAATTTGTCAAAATTACAATCCAAATATATGTCCGTTCCATTGAGGTCTATGGGATCTTCGGTTTTCTTTCCCCTAAAATAGGGCGCGGCCTTGACATTTTGCGACCGGTATGTGCCGGTCTGATGTACAACTTGTTTAATCAAGTCAAGTTGTGGTTTTATGATTTCTTCTGTCAACATGTTTAGTAGCGTGTCATCACCTGCAAACAGATTCATGTTGAAACAGGTTGTTGCCAGGCTGCTGAATGTTAACACATATCCAGTAAATGCAAAACTGGAAGATAATGATAACATCATCAAAATAGATTTTTATAGAGTAGATAGTTCCTTCTGGTTGTTTATCATTTTTAATCCTAATGTATAATTATATCAAAATGTGTCGCAGTGGTTGAAAAGCCTGTCTGTTTGTCCATTCCTAAACTTTATTTTGTATTTTTCTTACCATTCTCAAACAAAAACAGATTAAACTGGGTTTTTTTTATATATATTTTTTTTTAAAGAATTGCATCTTCCTTTCTTTTCTCCATGTGCTGGAGAGCGCTGCTGGTTCATATGTGGGACATTGTTCTTGAGTTGGCTCTTGATGAAAGCTTATTATAGAGGCACTTCAGCCCCAGGGTACAGCAGCAGTCCGTCCTCCACTGGAGTGTAATTGCAGCTTGTGGAGCTAGGTGATTTTTGTCTAGTTGCGGGTTTATTTGTGTGTTCCAATGATTGATGGTATTTATGTAACATGGGTGGTAGCGAGACTCACTGGGGAAAGTCTATGGTTAAACACTCCTCACCTTCTAACATTCATCGTGACATGGGTTGGTCAAGTAGCTCATACAGCATGTCAAAGCACTTCTTACACATTAGTGGTGTGAATCTTGGGATGGCAATGTCGGTCTGTCATTTGGTCGGTCCAACACTTTGGATCAGACTAAAATACTAACAACTATTGATAGACATTCATGGTTCCCAGAAGATGAATCCTATTGACTTTGGTGATCCCCTGACTTCTCCTTTAGCGCCACCATGACGTTGACATTTTTGGTTCTGAGTGAAATGGCTCCATAACTATCAGATGAATTGCCATGAAATTTGCTACACAGAGTCATGGTCCTCAGAGGTTGAATCCTATTCATTTAGATGATCCCCTGACTTTTTATTTAGTGCCAGGGTAAGTTCAAAGTTTTTACTTATCCAGGGACATTTCTTAATATCTACCCGGTGCATTGGCACAACAATTTGTACAAACATGCATGGTTCCCAGATGATGTATCAGACTGTCTTTAGTGATCCTCTGACTTTTGCTCGAGTGCCGCCATGTCTTGACAACTATTGGATGGATTGCCATCACATTTACACGCATTCATATTCCCCTCAAGATAACTTTTAATATTTTTTCCCATTAGTTTATGTCCAAATATCTGCAAAGCGAATAGCATTCCCATCAGCCGCAGCTGTTTAGTGCTAAGTAGCAAATGTTGGCATACTGACATGTTAAACTGAGATGGTGAACATGGTCAACATTATCTATGAATTATAATATCCATACTACCATACTATTTAGTATGCCAGAAAAAGATATAGTATGTCCCAATACATAATATGTAAAATGCAGTATGCCAAAAACAGAATGTTCTACTACATCCAGTCGCATTATGCATTATGCAAGCCAGCATGCTTTTCTGACCAACTATCCTCAGCAGATATGAGTAAGAGGGTGCATGCAACAGTACGTACTTTGCAAGGGCAGCTCCAGTATGTACTAAAAGTAAGAAGAAATAGTATGCCATTTGGAACGTACCTGCTAAACATCAGCATGTTAGCATTGTCACTGTGAGCATGTTAGCATGCTGACATTAGCATTTAGCTCAAAGCACCACTGTACAGTAGAGCCTCAGAGCCGCTGGCATGGCTGTAAGATAAAGATTTTTCAATGGTGTAATATTTTTATAGACATGTTTCTGGATATATTTTACAATGTGTGGATCAGTGTGACTTTTGAAAGCTTTGGCTTTTCCTGTAAATCAAGATGAAACCATTTTGACTGTGTTAACCAGCCTGCAGAGCTCAGTCGGTTGAGTAAAGCAAAATGATCCGTTACTGATCACTGCTGGAGCTTACGCTGGAGCCCACACCTCTACTTCATGGCTCGTGAACACAGCGTCCACCATTCTCCATAGGTGATCTCTGTCCAGCATCGCAGCATAATATGTGCCTGCATGTCTATTTTTACAAGCTCTTAGTAAAGACGCGAGGACTATTATTTCCTGCTCCCGACTGCATGCCTGGATCTGCTGAATTCTGATGCGGCAAGTGACAATTACTTTTAAAAATACAAAGAAGTATTGTACCCACTGAAGCGGCAAAGCAGAGAGTGAATTG
>CAKALG010042729.1:0-13314 GCA_916700815.1 Helicolenus hilgendorfi
GTCAGTGTCTCATCAGAAGGTTGGACATGCTCCCCAGAGGATAGTGTCTGGGTACCATCCTGCCCAGCTGCACTGATGCCCTGCTCACCCGCGGAAACGAGAGCTTACAGGATCTTTTGTTGAGAGCGTCATCTTCAATCTTTTGTCTTTGTTGCCGATACCGCCCACAGCCAGAAGGCGAAATGTGCCATGCATGCATGAAATGTGTTGTAAATGCAAATCACACTGTGGGACTTAATGGCAGTCATTCGAGCGCGTAATCCATGCTGGTTAAAACACCAAGAAGCAGTTCAATGTTTAACCCAGGACTGTGCTTCAACATGTGGTATACACCAGACCAGTCTATATATATATATATACGTACTATACTACTGGAAAGTGCATTTACTCAAGTACTGTACTGCTTTTTTTCCCATTGTATGCTACTTTATATTTCTACACTCCACTACATTTCAGATGGAACATTTATGACAGCTATACTTTCTAGTTAAGTTTCATACTATAAATGTACATACAACATATGAGGCATTATTATAGATTAAACTACCCAAGTACATATAAATTACTTTGACCAGATGTGTCATTAAAATATTGCTTGTTGTTAATGCATCAGTTAATAATAATCCAATAATATAATATGCGGTGTATGAAATATACTGATCACACCGATCCAACACTGGTACACAGAATAAATGGGATACAAGTAGCACGTAAACAAATCTTCACAGAGATTGTCTCATTTTTCTACAAACTAAAAATGTATACCATCTGAAAAACACTATAATCACTATAATAAAAAAATATATTATAATCACATTAAAATGTATTTACATAGCTTTAAACCTGTGATAACCACCTGTCACTTTGAGGCAGCAGACACAGGTTGTGAACACAAAACCTGAGTACATAGAAACAAAACTACATGCATGGCTAGACACTATTCGGTGAAACTAAGAAAGTGTTTATTTTTGTGATTTGAAAAATTTGCCCCTTTAATCTCAGATCTGACTTGTGAAAAAACTAAAAGGTGTTGGTTAATTCCACTTGTTTAGAGTGTAAACATTGTGCTGTTATCTAGAAGAATTCAAAGTGTAAGTTAGTGCTCTGCCCCATTTCAAGATAAACGAGCATGGAGTTACACCTGTTGAAATAAGATTCTGAAGCGGAAACTGAAGATATTTTTGCATTATGAAATAATATATATATTATAGTGTATTATAATATTTCTTATTCTGATATCTAGTTCGCAACTGACCTCTTTTCTGTTCCATCTTACATTCTTATTATGAACCCAGGTGATTTGAGTGTGTCATTATTACAACAATGTAAATTATTGTACCGTTTGACGTGATTTTACCCCAGTTCAGGACAGCTGTTACTGAAGATCTAATGTCAAACAGGGAAGTTAAATGAAGGCTTCAGAGCAGGCTCAGATGACTCAGACTGAGCCAAGAAACAGGCACAAACATGAACACACCCGCCGCCTCACACAGTAACATGCAGACACGTTGGCATACTACTTGATGAGCTTCGGTCTGAATAGTGTATGGTTACAAGTCTTGTGTAACTATTTAGAAAAGAAAAACCTTTACCTGATCTGCAGGTTGCCACATTGTCAGTATAAATATTGTCAATTTATGGCAACTAAAACGTAAAAAAATATTTATGGGACACTTTTACTGAATTATGAGTGAAAGAAAACATAACAGCTGTATCAAACCTCAACACTATCCATTGGTACCAACCATGTCATACTAGCGTGTCACGAAGGAGGCTAAGTAACGCTCTGAACTTATGCTAAATTCTGTCAAGGAAAAACTGGCATGGCCATTTTCAAAGGGGTCCCTTGACCTCTGACCTCAAAATATGTGAATGAAAATGAGTGCTATGGGTACCCACGAGTCTCCTCTTTACAGAAATGCCCACTTTATGATAATCACATGCAGTTTGGTGTTGCCTGTTGGGCTTGAGTTTGCCAATTTATGATTCAAGCATATTATTTATGCTAAATGCAGTACCTTTGATGGTTTCTGGACAATATTTTTCATTGTTTAGTAGTAAAATCCAATAATAATACATTTTAAACAGATAAAAAAATGTACGATTAGTAGCGATTAACTATAGACAATCATGCAATTAATCTCAATTAAATATTTGGCTGTCGACTGACAGCCCTTAATAAATATGAGAATTAAAATACATACCACCATAAACCACATATGCAGTATCTTTGAAGCATGAGAAAAACTCATTTCACCTCTCAGTACACACATGCGCACACAGCAACTACTGTAAACCACCAGGCACACCACACTCTAAACGGAGGAGGACATAAATAATTCATTACACACCCTCCCTCTCTATCTCTGCCAGTTTTCCATATCCCATTCTCTTCCGAAAATGGGCTGCTGTGCCCCCAAGGGCTGAGCAGCAGAGGGAGAGCGAGACAGGAAGGGTGACAGGAGACCACCACACACACACACACACACACACTTTTACACAAAGCAAGCGACGCTCACTTTGGCTGACTGATAATGTGGTATGCCACAGATGCTTGGCAGTTGGAGGAGTGAAGACCAGTGATGTCAGCGTCCGTTCTTCATCCTGTCAATGTTCTCAGTTAATGACCTTCAGGAAATAAGGCTCTCCCTCCCACTGCTGCAGCTTGGGTTGTGGTCACACTGAAGACTTGTTTTACAAACTGGCAGCTTTATATTTAGACCATGCTTGAGACAGACTCACTGTAGCATTTCTTGTGTTTTTATATTTAACATTATCCGTTGATGGTACGTTACACATCTCTGCATAGATGGTATTTTGTTGCAACGGTGTTTTCTTTCACTTTAATAAATGAGAACAGACTTTCAAAAGCACTATCAGATGAAAGGTCTTATATAATGTCACCTTATTAGATTAGTATGTTATATTTAGACAACACGAGGTAAAAATAAACTAAGGAAAGAAAGTGTATAGAAGTTTCTTTTACTCAAATCAAACGCTCATTTAGGGTTTCTATCATCAGTCTTTCTGGAAAAAAATATCATTTTTGCAAAGTTAAAGGACGATTAATTTGTTGGCATTCAAAGAACGTTATACATCATTGTAACTGTTGGTTTGGCATTTAACCTGGTCGTAAGGCTTGTGGGAAAAGGTGTTTCTTAAAGGCCATTAGAAAGAATGCATGTTTAAGGCACTACAGCATTGGCTTCACTTTTCAGACGCTGAGGTTGCCCACTGGTAATAATATAGTCCTCCTCTAGTCATTAGTGCTGTAAGTACAATGGGTTTGAATTGTCTATGATTGTTAAAAGGTTAAATGGATCCTCAAATTGCATTAGTACACTGAGGTTAAGAATCTCTAACAGCTTGATCTAATTTACCCCTCTTTTAATTGTTTTCCTTCATCCTGTTTTTCTCTTCCTGTACTCGTGTTAGCTAGGCTCTCTGCAGTCGGATATATAAAGACGCTGTACCTGCACAGCGCTGCTTTAGAGCACGACTGCTTCCTCAGGCAATAAACATGATGCAAATGAACACACTCAGCCCGAGCACTTCCTCTCCGTAAACTGAGACTAACGGAAAAAAAAGTTGCGTCCGTCTCTAATGAGGTGAGACATGTTGCTGTCTGGAAGAATTTAATTGGGCTGTCAGCTCACCTAGGGAATTAATAACCCGACTCTCTCAAGGTGCGCTCAGTGTGATAGGAATGGAAAGGCCCTTATTGGTGCCTTATGCTCTTCTTATCAATTTAACTGAGCTTGTGAAGTATGAAACATGTTCTTCACAGTTAATGCAACACAAATTCTTATTCAGAGAAAATGCACTGCTTGTTTTATTCCAAAACACCTCTTCGTACTTCAGAGCACTTCCTGTTGAGATCCTCAGAGTGACACATTTGCTTCTGAAAACACAGCTTCAGTTCACCCTGTGTTGTCTGATAACATCAGTAATACAAAGTTTGCCGCCTTTCATTGTTGCATTTTAGCAGGTTGTTTTTTTTTCTCCTGCACTGCTGCCACATTTGTTTGGTTTCTAATGTTCATGTTGCTGTTTTTCTCTGCTTGAGATTCTGAAGACCTTTTGTTTATGCCAACATCTTTAAAGAATAAGGCTGGTGATAGTCTGTTATTCTTATTGTTACCAAATGAAATCTTATGAAAAGACTAGAAAATGCCTCGCGGTTGTACGCCAACTAGTCGAATTGCAGTTTATATCCATGTTTGTCCAAAATGTCATCATTCTATCCTGTTAGACATGTGTGTAAAATTGTCATAATTAGCATATGAATTCTTGAGTTATGCCCAAAAATGTATTTTCTGAGGTACAGTGACCTTTGACGTTTGATAACCAAAATCGATTCAGGTCAGCCTTGAATCCAAGGGGACGTTTGTGCTGATTTTGAAGAAATTAGCTGAAGGTGTTCCTGAGATATCACAAGAGTGAGACGGACGTGAGATCACAGTGACCTTGACCTTTGACCACTAAAATTGAATCAGTTCATCCTTGAGTCCAGGTGGACATTTGTGCCAAATTTGAAGAAATTCTCTCCAGGCGTTCATGAGATATCACAAGAATGGACCGCGAACGCCGGCCCAGAGATATAAAAACCTACAATGAACTGATGCTACTAAGTATTTGTGCGTGCGTGTACATCCAAAGCCTGATGTATCTTCTTCCTCTGTGCCATAGAGCTCCATTGTTGTCCAAAAACTGTTAAAACACATCAGTGAGCCACACTGTTGCACTGAGTGACATGTTCCTTCATTACTATGATCACAACACTCACACTGCAGTTTGTTTTAACTCAATCCCACATACACCGTCCTGCTGTCATAAATACTTAATCACTGAATGTGTATTATTCTGCAGCTGAAAATAGAGTAACGTTTGCTAAAACCTACATTGACCAGCTGTTTTAGGAAATTATTTAACCTTTTTTTTTGCTTCCGCATCAACGATCATCCTGTTTTCGGGTTGTCCATCCGTCTGTCCAACCCATTCTCGTGAACGTGATATCTCAGGAACGCCTGGAGGGATTTTCTTCAAATTTGGCACAAACGTCGGCGGAGTCCAGGGACTCGCGGGTGAACTGATTTGATTTTGGTGGTCAAAGGTCAAGGTCACTGTGACCTCACAAAAAACGATTTTGGCCATAACTCAAGACTGCAACTTGACTGGTTGACGGAGACATTCTTCCCCGAGGTGGTGATTGTAGTTTAAAAATGAAACTATATATCTGTGACCAGTTTCTAAAGAATTATGTCTTCAGTAGGAACCAATTTATGTCTTCAGTAGGAACCAATTGATGTCTTCAGTAGGAACCAATTTATGTCTTCAGTAGGAACCAATGTGCTTGGGCCTGAGTGCCACAGACGGAGAAGACAGCATTTTTGACAATAAAAGAAATATAGAATAAAACCAGGCTCCTCCTTTAATCTACAGGGGCGGACTTTGCCCAATGATGCTGACCCGTAGGTGTTTTAACAGAGCACAAGAATGCACTCAGTCTTGGGTCGATCACTGCTGGCCCCACTGTGCTTGTAAATCATTGATTAACTTTGCTGAGAAATGCTGCAACTTTGCCAGCTACACGTGTTATCTCTTCCTCTGAGCCTGACTGATTGGTTTCAGTTGCTAGTTTTGTTCATCTCGGCTCAGCTGTCTTTGAACAACAAAAGCCTGTTTGTGTCAGAAACTCCATCCCACTGGGAAGTAGGTGAACACCACAGGACATCGAATGTTTACTAGAGGATATGGGAAGTCGAAATAAATGTAATTTGCATTTTTTTTTCTATCTGAACTGATAAAACTTCTTCTTTTACAGGAACCCTGGTTGCAGGCGAACACAGTTTCCAATTCCAGTTTCTCATTCCAGGTGAGTGTGGGATTAACCCCCAATGACCCATATAACCTCATTCCTCCACGCCTTCAGTTCCCGTAATAGTTTTTTTCCGGGTCCAGATGACGTCAGTGATAGGAGCTTGCAGGTGTGATAACATCTGATAACATGGGTGTTTTTCTAGTATGTGTACTAGTAAAGTGCTCAGCCCTAAGAACCTTTGTATCGCACACAAAGCAGACAAACAGATCTGCGATACTGTTGGTGTGTGAAGGGTCAATACATAGTTAGATTGGGAAGGAGCTTGTTCACAAACACGTCACAAGCACTTCTAAGTCGATCTTTCCTAAGGCTGACAAAAAATTCCAACACCACGATCATGCAAATACCACAAAGATGAGCTGATCATGCTCGACACCTGTGAGGGCACACATGCACAGTGCAGCGTCTGTCTGATATCTTACACTCTCTCAGGCGTGGGTTGAAGCTCGGGGGGGGTGGGAGGTTGGGTTATTTTTAGTTCCCCCTCCTGTTGTGCAGTCACTGTTTAATTGGTCTTCATGCCCCCACGCTTCGCCCTCCCCTCCTCTCGGGCCCTCAGACTTGAGAGCATCAGCAGAGGGCATGTAACTATCATGTGGTGATGAGTGTCTCATTGGAGAGTCGAGTGCCTCCTACTGCCCCCTGCTGGTACAGCAAACAGACTGATTTGCTCTGCATTTAAAATGGACTTACAGCAACTGAAGTTTTTAGGTAGAATGAGCCAACCTGACTTTAAACTAGGGCTGTCAATCAATTAAAATATTTAATCGCGATTAGTCACATGACTGTCCACATTTTTTATCTGTTCAAAATGTACCTTAAACGGAGATTCGGCAAGTATTTAATACTTTTATCAACATGGGAGTGAACAAATATACTTGTTTTATGCAAATGTATGTATATATTTATTATTGAAAATCAATTAACAACACAACACAAAACAATGACAAATATTGTCCAGAAACCATCATAGGTACTGCATTTAGCATGAAAAATATGCTCAAATCATAACATGGCAAACTCAAACCCAACAGGCAACAACAGCTGTCAGTGTGTCAGTGTGCTGACTTGACGATGACTTGACCCAAACTGCACTGGATTATCATAAAGTGGGCATGTCTCTAAAGGGGAGACTCATGGGTACCCATAGAACCCATTTTCATTCACATATCTTCAAGTCAGAGGTTAAGGGACCCCTTTGAAAATGACCATGCCAGTTTTTCCTCACCAAAATTTGGCTCAAGTTTGCAGCGTTATTTAGCCCCCTTCGTGGTTGGTACCAATGGATTCCTTAGGTTTTCTAGTTTCATACGATACCAGTATATTCACTTTAGCTTTAGAGATTAGTGCCGTTAAAACTAATTTAATGAGTTATTATCGTGTCAACTTTGACAGCCCTAGTTTAAGGACGAAAAGTAGCACCTTTCACAACGGTAACATTCACTCAGTTGTCAGTTTATTAGGTACACCCAGCTAAAATAAATGCAGTCTAACACAACAGCCCATCATGAAATCCTCCCTTCATGAAGAAAAGCTATAAAATGAACAAATATATGAACATTGTCTGGAAAAGGGAGATCAGTAGTCAGAATAATGATGGACATTTGGTTCACAGAGTTGTTGGTCATCGTGCTGATGTCCATAAGTATGTAGAAGGAGTCTTGGGTAATCTCAGTATTTTTTTTTAACAAAGCTGGGCAGGGATGGACTAAGAGAGTTTCGCCAGACAAACCCAGCTCATTAGTCTGGACTCGAGGCATCAGGTGGTGCTCTGGCCTGATCATCTCTCACTGAGGGAACAAAGAAATTCAAAGAGAGGAGGAAGGCATAGGCTGAGATAAGCTCAGTACAAGGACACTTAGAGGGATAAATAGGGTTGGATGAGATGGTGGATGGCCTCGTTCCACATGGACATGATGAGATACAAGTTGTGGAAGAGAAGAGAGGAAAACAAAAGACATGAAAAAGCTATACACTGTAATACAGTGCTATAACCTTTTATTCATTGTAGATGAGCATGTAAGAATCCTCGTTTTCATACAAATGAACAGAACGGAATAACCAGCGAGCAGCTGATGACAGCCTTGAAATTCCCAAATATCCTCCTGTCTCACTGATGATTTCTGAAATTAAACTGTCAACTGTGATACATTTCAAAACATCAACACTGAGCTGGGAGGAAGGTGTTTGGCCTCTATACTCAAATCAGGGAGCATGCTGTCAGACCAAGTGTGTGTGAATGCAATGTGTGCTGCTTCCTCCGACGAGCCAGACCTATTGAAATCAAATCAAAAGAGTTCCCTCCAAACAGGATTGCTTCTCACAAGCAATTTATTTCCCTGCTCGGCAGGTAAAACCTTCTCTCCTTGATGTGTTCACCTCTGAAGTCAAGATCTAAATTCAGATTTTTAATTTTAGTGGAACTACATTTGTAAAACTTAAGCACTTTGAAACTTTGAAAAAAGGTTACTTTGACAGCCTCGGTTGTCAAGTAATTATTGATTTGCTAATTTGCAGGTTAAAGGTAAAAACTGGGCTATATTTGGATGAAGACTGGAAGATTACAGACTACATTTCAACTTAACTGATACATATTGAAGTATATATTCTAGAAATGCTCTTGAAATGATGTTTGTATGTTACTCTGACTTAATCATTCAACTTGTGTTTTTCATCAGATAATGATAAGATAAAATCTTATGTTAATTAGTTTGACTAAAATTACAAAATTATTGGTTTTAGCTAGACTTGATTGACTGAAATGTTAAATATAATCTGATAAAAAAGGACATTTGACACAGGACTAAACTAAGACAAAATAAAAAAAATAAATAGCTGACAAGATTTTGACTAAAAGTTTTTGTCGACTAAAACTTGCCTATAACGTTTTGAGTTGTCGTCAACTGAAACTAGACAAACTATGAAGGATAAAAATGACTAAAATGTGACTAAAACTAATAAGCATTTGTGTCTAAACAGTAAGACTTAGACTAAATCTAATAGCTGCCAAAATTAACACTGCATGGGATCACCCAAGTCATTAGGATTCATCTTCTTGGGACCACGGATGACTTTCACTTTTAACTCAAATGTAGCCCAGTTTGAACGTTGGTGTCGAAATCTTTTTTGACCTGCAGATCAACAAGTGCTCGCTAGGTTCCTTGCTTGTACAAGTCCATTCTGAAAAGGAAATGTTAGGGGGGCTGCCAGTTGAAGTGAAGTTAGCAACTTGAAGTACAACAGCAGCTCAAAGTGTCAGAGGAAGGTCTTCGTCTGGGCTCAAAGGAACAAGGAAGGCTTCGCAGTTCCTCGACCACTTTAAGCAGCCACGAGCAGCTCAGTCTGGTGTGTCTCCAGGGAAAGTCAGTCTGTCCTCCGTCAGTCCGTCCACAGCTCTGTTCTAGCTACCAAGCTGTCTGCAACAAAACAACAACAACCCACATCTTTGGTTAATTCTTATTGACAGCAGCAGCAGCAGACTTGTTCCTCCAGCGGCCGCCTGCTTCGCTGACATTAACATCTAAATGAGAATCAGTGAAAAAAGAAACACTTAGAATAGTGAGAATGGCTCAGCTTTTATTTTGACACACACATTTAATCATCTTTTTGTACATCCTGTTTGGGAATTTCTGTGCAGATTGTTTGTACAGATCACAAAGCCAGAAGAGGTTTTTTTAATCTGATACGTATTTCTTTCCTTTCCTCTGGCTCTGAACATCAGTCTCCCTCCGTCCGTCTGTCTGGCTGGCTGCTTTCTCCCCAAGTAGTTATTTTTATCTCGCTCCTTCCCTCCAGCCTTTTCCCTCCCTGTTTCCTGCTCTTCACTGCCCTTTCCTCAAGTCACAAGAACAATCAGCGTCCTTTTTTCCATTCAGTACGAAAGCGCAGGAATCAGTCTGAAAGGCTTCTTACATCTTGTGACGGCTCTGATAGAGGCCTGCATGGATAAGGACACAGATTTCAGCTCCGTCCTCCCCCTGCTAATAACAATATAAAAGACAATCACTTTAAATTTCAGCCTGATTAATCTAGCTTTTTCAGGCATTGCATCATTTCCACCTTTTATTAATTAGTATAATTCTTTTTTTAACCAAACAAATATACATTAAGATATGTACTTGACCTTTTAACTGGGATTTCTTTTCCTTACAATATCATTTGTCTCAATTAAAAAAAAGAATATTTTTCTGATACTTATACACATGAAAGGCTGTAACAACATCTGTCTATAGACCCTTTTCGACCGTAGGAACTTTCCCCCGGGACAAGGAACCTTTTGAGGAACTCATTGCATTTCAACTGCAGGGACCAGGGTCTGAATTAAGTTCTGGGGACATTTTATCCCATAAAAAGGCCCTGGTCGGGGGTAGAACATTCTGAAAGTACCGGACCTTTTGGGGTGGAGTTTGCAGGGATGACAGTCGCTGATTGGTGAAACACACACCCAGCGCCGCTGCTTCAACTCGTGTACCGCTTCATTCATAAACAAGGAAGTACTCTAGTATCGATTTAGGACCATTTTAGAACGAGGGGGGAGCATTTCTCTTTGTTTGATAACATTAAGGTTAAGTTAGGCTTCGCTGACGGCTTCGGTTACGTTCTAAAGCACAAATGAATAACCATCAAACACTCAATAGGTGATTTACTGTGGAGACGGACGCTCTTAGTTTCATTTTCCTCTACTCCATTTCATTCATTACATCCAACGTGTAAATATCGTCGCAGTGCGACAAAAGCGTTTTTTAGATGAAACAGGCCGGTACACTGAACTGCAGGCTGCGGAGTGTGTTTACCGCTGCGACCACCAGCAGCCTTTATCACATGTCATGCTGCTTTTTCATACGCCAGCGGACTAATTTGCCTAATCTTTACAGGTATTTAGATAGCAATGGGAACGCAAACAACAATAGGCTGAAGGAACCTTTTAGTTCCTTGAAAAGTAGTTCCCTGGACTAAAATTACCAGGAACTACCAGCCTATGTTGGTCCTGTTTGACAACAATTTAGTTCTAAGCAGCATTTTGTATTTTTACGGGTTTTCGAAGTTGCAAGAAATTCACCCCATTATATCAGTAACTGTCCTCAGTGTTAAAGTAACGTCTGTAATCCTCTCTTCAGTCGCTACACCGACTTCCTTTGAGGGGCCCTTTGGGAAGATTATTTACCGCGTGAAGGTGGCCATTGACACGCCCCGCTTCTCTAAGGACTACAAAGCCGTGAGGCCCTTCTACCTGCTCAACCTGCTCAACCTCAATGAGGTGCCTGAGATTGAAGTAAGTGTTCGCTGCACAAATTCCTCTTACTTTTTTAATAATCTCATTTTATTCCTTTACAACTGTAAATGTTGCTGTTCTGTTCTTTGATACAAAGTTTGGAATATAATGTACAGTTAGAAGGAGAAGAGGGGACTTTGAAACGCTGTAATGTATCTCTTTATTTGATCAGCGTTTGTCTTGGTCGAGTCTTATTTGATTTCATGGTAGAACAGGATCTAATTAATTTTCTCCCTTACCCCCCTGCTTTACTTCCTTATCATTGACTCTCTTCCCGTCATGACTGTCAGAGTTTCCTGATACTCTGGAACTGAACAGGAATAGATTATAAGCTAATGAGGCTTTTTAACCCTTTCCACTCCACCCTTCTTTATATTAGAGGTGTCCCATTTTTGTCTTTTTTAGGGGGGTACACGGAGTCTTTAAGGGGAGATAGCAGGTCAGCAGTATATGTGACATAGAAGTGGTGTACATCATCTGAAAGCTGGGAAGCTGGAGATTAATTTGAGATGCAACTTAGCGCTGTGTGTCAAGTTGTTTTAGTCATAAATCAGAAATAAACATTAATTAAATAATTAATTACTTAATTAAAATAAATTGTGAAAGTGTATAAGGGCTTAGAACATTATGATCAAAGTATATGATGGTCATTCCCATGCTCTATTACTGTATGTCTCATTTGTTCTTGCAGCAATTTTGGGCTTGATACAATTTATTTCACAAATTTGGTGTTAAATTTAACCATTTTTTACCACTCGAGAATTATGACATATGACATGACATGGTTGGTACCAATGGATTCTTTTAGGTGTTCACTCTAGCTCTGAGCCTGTTACACAATCTCTGGAAAAAGTAAAGTCGGCCGAGGACGCCGGCACCCTCAAGAAGTTGAAGAGGTTCATTACTAACAACGCAGGAACAAACATTTATCCTGTGATTCTGTCCTCCGCAGCATCCGAGTTACGCTGTGACCACTAAGAAGTTCAGCTACCTCCTGGTGAAGACGGGGACCCTGATGCTGAAAGCTCGCAGTGACCTGAGGGGCTACATCCCGGGGCAGGTCATCAAGTTAGCCACTGAGATCCACAACAAGTCTGGAAAGGACACGGGATGTGTGCTGGCCAGTCTCATACAGGTAGATTATTGAATATAGTCAGTAATAATTATGTTTTTTTATCACCATACCTTTCTCTCAACAGGCTAAAATCCATGAAGGAAAATGAGAATGTGTGTGTTCATAGTCTTTGCTATCCCAAATACCATTATCATGAGCACAGCCAGTGTGCACTGCCCCCCGGAAATTCCCATTTCAAGGATGTATTATAAATCTCTGCTGGGACTCTGAAGCTTCAAAACATAACCATTCACAGAACTAATCCTTCCATGTGGGAGCATATCAAATCTCTCTATACCTCAAGATAAGAGTAATACATGTGATCCATTTCAAAGGAGTGTTTTTTCCTTCCGATAAGCTAGAGGTGGGGGGAAGTGGTTTGAAGTCACCATCACATCTTTTTGTGTCTGCGTACGACTTTTTCCCACTAGAAAGTGACCTATAAGACCAAGCGGCCTGTGTTCGACCTTCGGACCATCGCAGAGGTCGAGGGAGCCGGAGTGAAGGCAGGAAAACATGCAGAGTGGAGAGAGCAGATCATCGTCCCTCCTCTTCCTCAGTCGGCGCTGGCCGGCTGCAGCCTCATAGACATCGACTATTTCATTCAGGTCAGTATGTGTGTGTGTTCTTAATAATATTATTAGATATACGTGTCACAGTAGTAGTAATAGTTAATTATCTTGTGAAGTAATGGAGCATACTTAAAGGACAACGCTGTGAATTATTGAAACAATAAATAACCAAACTGCAGAGTATTCGTATTCCAAATGAAATGTTTTGCATCAGATTTCTAACCGCGCTTGTCACACAGGAGAAGTTCCAGTTGGCAAATCATACACAGTGCACCTTTAACTATTTTGCAGTATGAAGTCAAAGCCTAATTGAGCCCTGTCCTGTCTTCATAAATCATGTTTGTGTTGCAGGTGTCACTAAAATCTCCAGACGCAGTCGTCACTCTGCCTATCTACATTGGGAACATCGCTGTGAACTTGTCTCCGTCGAGGACCATGCCCTCCAGTCCAGAACACATCGCGGCCGGCGCTGCAG
>CAKALG010042731.1:0-15081 GCA_916700815.1 Helicolenus hilgendorfi
CTCCGCCTCCGGCTGACCCGGAGAGCGTTCACAGTGAGATGAACTCGTATCAGTTGGCGTTCGCAGTTTAGTGAACGTCTTTCATCCCAACAACTGAGCCCTACAATTAGGGTTAAATGAAATAAACCTTCTCATTCCACCTATTTTAAAAGGTTTATTTAGAGGATATTTGGGGGAAATGAAACAGAAAGGACGCGGCAGCCGTCTGGGAAATATCACGTCTCTCCAAACGTTTGAGATGAGAAAGAAACTTCCTCACCCAGCTGATAGGAGCTCTGTGAGTTTGGAGGGGTGGCATGTCACATCAGCGAAGCTCCTTTCAAAGCGTAAACACACATCTGGCCCAGCTGGGGTGACCAGGTTTCCTTCGTCCCACATATTGAGACGATGTCCCACGTTTTCATTGACTCTAGTTTTCAAAAGTCCACATTTTTTTTTGTGCAAACTTGTCCGTCTTTGTAGGAGTCAGTCCAAATGTTGCCTCCTTTAGCCAAGTATTCCTGCAATGCTCCAAACACTGATATGAACCACATTCACAACTGTGCACAAGCATTGTCGGATTAACAGAAACCAGAAGTTATTCATTCTAAAGGAGGGTGAATGACGTCACCTTCATCTGATATGTTTGAATCAGACCATCAGAACAATCGGAAATATAAAAGGATGGCTTTATTAACTAACTACATTCATGCTAGTGATTTTAATGATGATTACATGCTGTTTTTTTTCAACCCATTCCCTCCACAGGTGTCGGTATCGGGGGGCCGTTGCCGCTCACGATCACAAATTCTTGTCATTCACCATCATGGATCATTTTATTAATCAAGAAAACCAAGCTACGCAAACTACGCTCAGCATTTTGGTCACAATAAAGACCTTTACACGCCAAGTCAGCATGTTTTGAACAGAAATATGGCACGTTTAAAAGTAATTACAGCTTTTACATCGACTCCGAAACTTTCGACCGTCATTAAAGTTTCTATTTTCTGTTTTTCTTTGCAGCCGGCGAAAGCCAAAAGAGGGTTGTTTGACCGCTCAGAGCCACCGTCCACTAACGTCACCATCCAAAACACCATCTGATAAACTGATTGTCGTCTCCCAGCACAAAGCACTTCACCATAAAGAAATAAAAGATATATTGTGTCAGCTGATGGTCTTGAAACAAAGGATGTAGGAACGAATAGAGAGTAGTGATTGAGCTCTAGAGGGCGCTAAACCAGAGCTTCCAGCTGATGTCATTCATTCATCAGCCTCGTTTGGGAGTAGCGTTACCCCGTTGCACCCGCATCACTGTTAACCCTCCTGTTGTCTTTAGGTCAAATTTGACCCATTTTCAAACTTCATTATATCATAAATATGGATGTCTTTTACCTAATTGCCCCAAAATTACACGGATGGTTCCCTTATATGGTCTTTGCAAAAAATAATGACCACTACTTTCGTTGCATTATGGGTATTTTATCTAAAATTACAGCACCTGTGGTGTTCAATTTTGTCATTAAACATTTTTTTTTACATTATGATATTTGTAATATTCTGACTGAACTTTGACATACTACTGGTCTGTGATAATCCATCAACATTATTCCTCCAATTTTGAGTATAGTCCAAATAATTCATAATTTCTGCATTTTTTCCTAAAAAAAAATAGGTTTAATTTCATATAAATGAGGTTTATTGACCATGAATTCCCCAAAAAAGTGTAAAACTTGTGGTAATGAGTTGGAATGAAGTTGGCCAAAAAAAGTGTAATACAGAATTGGTTGATAATTTATAATGTATGCTTTAAAACAGTCAAACATTTTGTACATTTTGACCCGGGAAGACGAAAGTTGCATGGTCGACTGGAAGACAACAGGAGGGTTAAGGGGTCTAACAAATGGTGCATCAAAAGTGAGAATAGAATTAGAGAAATATGTGTCTGGATGGCATAAACAGGAAACAGCACACACACTCATAGAGTCACATAAGGTGCATTATCAGCGTGGCTCAGTGAGGAGGAACAAACAGGAACACTTTGTCCGTGACCTGATTCACACTGAGCTGTAAAGGTGTGTGTAGGAGCTGTGCTTTACAACAGACACGTCAGGTTAATATGACTTTTATGAGAAGAGGAACGTTATTCAGGGAGTGACTCAGAGGGGAAACATGCGAGCAGCTGCGTCGGGGTTTGACCTCTTTCTTCACCCTCTGTAGGTCAACATTATCACAGCAGGTCCTCGTACCGTCACTCTGATCTTTATCACCGCTACGGTGAGTTAACACTCAACGTTTCACTGTTACGTCTTGTGTTTGCAAAACAATCTAATCACATTATCGCGATACAGTCCCACTGCGAGACGTCCAACGAATGCGATTTCCTTTTTAATTTCTGTAAACCAAGAGACAATAATCCACGTTGATCCTCCTCTCTCCGTTCACCCAGAGAGAGAGTTGTTGATGGAAAAATAAAATATGCCCATATGGTTTCTATTTCAGGGTGGTTTCTGTTGAAGTATTCAGCTCTGAGAATATAATAACAAAATTATAACTAAGATGACTAACACATTTCAGATATACTTGGAAATTATCCCCTCGGGTCGGGTTCGGTCCCACAACGAGAATGACGAAGGCTGCTCATCATCGTCGTCGTGTTCGATGGTCTCCGTCGGTCTCCTGTTGGTTTCCACCTGGACAGAAACACTGCAGGTTATTTACATCATATCCTGTGAAATAAGAATGAAATAGAAAATGTTTATGATATGACGGTTCAACGGAGTATCAGGGCTACATTGAGGAAAAAAATAAATCAATAATTTCATGAATAAAGTCATAATATTATGAGAATAAAGTCATAGGTTTACGAGACAAAAGTCGTAGTATTATTAGAATAAATTCATAATAATAGTATATATATAAATATAGTAGTATAGTAGTAATACTTTTATGTGTTATTTTCTTTTTTTCTCGTAAAGTTATGACTTTATTCTCGTAATATTCTGACTTTATTCTGTAAATCTCAGATGTTTTTTCCCTCAATGTGGCCCTAATACTCCGTCGTACATTGTCTCTTTGGCCCTCACTGCATTAGACTTATATACTATATGCTTAGACTATAAACTGTGTTACCTTCATCATAATGATCACATGTTTTGTGGCTCCGGACAGATTTTTTATTTATTTTTTTCTGCCTAAAATGGCTCTTTTAATAGAAAAGATTGCTGGTCTAGGAGAATCACACCTTCCAGCACCCTATAGGGCTTAAGAGGTTAAATCAGGTCTTAAGTCCTTCAGGAAAAGTCCATATAAAGTCTTTCTAAGTAAATTGCAAGTCAGTACCGGGTGCATCGGGTAGAAGAGGTTAAAGGAAACGCTCTTTGGGCCCAATGGATGTGGAAGATCGCCGGAAGCTCATCATGGTGTCCAATCACTCCATAATGAATCCTCTGTGAACCTTCTCATCTGGGAAGCAGTGGGTCGGTCCTTCAGTCTGATAAAAGCAGTCGAACATCACGTACGGGCCGCGTCCTGAACGTGAAGCTGGTTTAATAGAAAGTGACCCCCGGCTCGCCTCCATAGAGGAGAAAGACGTTCACGGTCTGCGGCTGCAGAGGAACGAATCCCATACGGTATCATTCAAGCACATGATGAAGTCACGTATTTCTCTCAGTCCCCTGTGGATCGCATGGTTTCACAAACATCTGTGGTATGTTGGGGACTTTATCCTCTCTCCCTCTCTCTCTTTCTCTTTCTGTTTTTCTATCTCTTTCTCCCTCTCCTCCCCCTCTCCACCGCTTTTCCAGAATGGTCTGTATTTTGGGTGTTTCCGAGGTATATATATATAGCTGCATACGTCTCCAAAGCCACTAATCAACATGACCACAATCCCAGACTCCTCCAGGAAGCCCGGCATGTGGTCGCTCTCCGGAGAGAGAGAGATCTCTGATTGGCTAGAAGAGCATAAAAATACCCCTCCGATTGGTAGAGCGGAGGTCCTCTCTGAGGGAGGAACGGCAGAGATCTGCTCAGTAACTTTATGGACTGGAAGACAAACAATAGGAGACAGGTTTTAACCGTTTGAAAACAGGAGTCATGAAGCTCAAAACATGACAAGGATGGCTTGACAAAAAAAACCTGATTGCTAGAATTAAGTTTTTTAAAATATTGACACATATCTCATGGAAATAAAGTCATGATTTTATGCATCACAGCAGCATTAAAGTCCCTCGGAGGCCGTGTCCACAGTGCCAGAGATGGATGGGACCGCAGGCTGAATGAACACTGTAAGATGACTTAAGGAGTGACACTGTGTGACTCATGCTGTGTGAATCACCGCTGTGTTGGAGCCTCAGAGATGTGGTCCACAGCCACATCATTCAGACGCTACAACAGAGGATTTGACTGTTGAAGCGGTGGTGGGGGGTGGGGGGCGTCTCTGTGGAAGGAGGTCGGTTGAGGCCGGACTGCTTCTCTCTGAGTCAACTCAGGCTACGCTCAGAGCATACACTCACTCATCACTAGTTAGCACTGATGGAGGAACAACATGTGCATTAACCACTCGAATGCAACTAATTCAGTGTGTTTACATGCATGAACGTATTTCTGCAGTCACATCATGTTAATAACAAGAAAGCAGGTTTTCTGTAGGCGCTTTACTGCAGGAGGTCGAGTCATTTATATTCACCGGTACGACGACCACACGGTGACATCACAGTGTTCTGCTGGAGGAACCTCATTTCTTCACTCTCATACACCGTTCATACGCCTACACAAAGTAATGTTATTCATATATGTCCCACAAAATCAATTAGTATGTAATCCACATAATCGTGATCCAGGAAGTATAAAGAGCGTCAAACGCCGTGGATGGAGGATGTCGGGGTGGATGGGTGGGTCAAAAGAACACCAGAGTTTCGCCCAGGAGGACGGTGTTCATGTCCCCGTGTGAAAACAGAAGTCAACTTTGATTTATTAGTCACTTCCTGAGTTACTTTAACCCAAATCACCATCTTTTCCTAAACCTAACTAAGTAGTTTTGTTGCCTAAACCTATCCAAGATGTTTCCTAACGCACACAAAAGTAGAAATAATTGTAAAAGATATCATATGAACTGTTGTATGAGGATCCGTTGACCAGGAACATGACAGACTTCAGACAGTGAGCAGGCTTCTTGTGTGCACATCGGCGTCCTAGAGTGTGTTCCAATCCACGTACTTCCAGAAGTACACTTCAGTGTAGTGCACTTTGCGCACTTTGTACTCACTTGAGTAGTGCGTAAATTTCAGCGGGGTAGGGTCGTCTCAAATCGAATACCCTGCGGCGCACTGACCGGAAATGACGATCGCAACATTTGACCGCGGCTCGCTACCCGCCAAGATATCTTCTGGAAAAAATGAAAGCAGAGTGGAACTTACGTTTCCAACGTCGTCGCCTACTCCTACGATGTGTCCTACGATGTGTCCTACGATGTGTCCTACGACGTGTCCTCCTGTCGGCTGAAAATGCACCGGTATGTTTACGTATTGTTTTTTTCTGTTATCAACGTCTGTGTGAATAGTGGTCGTGGCTCCGCCCCTTCCGCTACGTAGCCAAGATGGAGGCAAATGAGTGTCCGGCGTTCCACACTCAACGATCTGACCGTTTAGAGTACAACATCCGTTTACTTTGAGTGCACTGCATTTGCCGTACTACCCAATTGGAACGCACTATGCACTCAAAATAACGAGTATGTAGTATAGAAGTATGCGGATTGGAACACACCGCTGCACTGGGTCGGGTACCCACCAAGGGTATCCTTCAAATGAGCTGTGTAAAAAACACATAGATATAAACTCACGGGTACAGGGACGGATCAAAATGAACTATATGCAGGTTTGGCAGATAAATCAACAACACTGTGGGACATGAACACATTAATACGTCATTTAGTGCCACCGGACGCTACTGTGTTTGAGAAATGTGAACGTACCTGAATGCACCTTTTCTAACGTTCCTCACATTCATGGTTTCCATTCATACCTGTGTGAACATTGCCGTGCAGAATGTGTGTACAGTTACTAAACCCAGCCACAGTAGCAGCTCTCCCTGCTATCTATTCCCTCTGAGCCCTGCTGGACGGTGACCAGCAGATGTTCCTCATATATCTCACTGCACGTCTCTGGTCTGTCGTCGTCTCCGCTACAACTCTCACAGCCAAAGATAGACACAAGATGACGGGCTGCAGCATCCTCCCACGCCCCTCTTTTACGTAAACGCCGTGCCCTCCGAGGAACCTGACCATAGTTGGCTGAATGGCGATCGCACTCAGACGTACATCCTGTCATTACACAACCGGCCAGCTTGGCAGGGGCAGCTGGGAGAAGCCCCTCGGCCAGATACTCCTCCTTCCTTCACTAAATGAAATGTGAAGGCCGGGGCTCAGTGTGAGGATACATGTAGGCCCCCGGGGGAGAGAGAGGAGAGTCAGCTGAGCACTTAAACCTCCACCTATCTCACATCTCACAGCCCCAACACCA
Source organism: Helicolenus hilgendorfi (assembly GCA_916700815.1). Classification (NCBI taxonomy): domain Eukaryota; kingdom Metazoa; phylum Chordata; class Actinopteri; order Perciformes; family Sebastidae; genus Helicolenus; species Helicolenus hilgendorfi. Next base: position 6,495 of record CAKALG010042731.1, read on the forward strand.
CATATTACACATCACGTCAATACGTTCACCTCATATGCCTTCATGAGATGTGGCTTATTTATGAACAAGAAGGAACACTGAGGACATCGAGGTGAAGGAATCAGCCAACAGCTGAGGCAACATCTGGAGAGCTGAGACCAGGAGCACCCGGTCAGGCCTTCAGTAAGAGCTTTATAATAAGTTCCTGCACCTTAATAAAAGTTTATTAAATCTGAAACTTAATCACCGCTACGGGTAATTCTAAAATCAATGTTTTTGGTATTATTTGGTTTAGATATTATTAAAAACTACTGGAACCTAGAATCACTTTTATATTGATCTAGATAAGTTACCACGTTTGTTCACATCAGGTATTTTGTGATATTCTGTGTCTTAGTTGTTCCAATACGGATACCAGTATCAGAAACGCCTCCGATACACTCTGAAATGCTGCATCGGGTATCGGCGAGTCTGTGCACCGGTCTGATATCACGTCATCATATCGTTTATTGGAACAACAACACCAAATGTCACTCACTACCATGGATGTATAAAGAGAAGTGGATACAGCGTTGGAGGCGGGGCCACGTTCATTCTTATTAAAGTTGCTCAGTGGCGCATGAAGCAAAACGATTTCAACTTCTGAGTAGAAAAGTACCCGGATCCTCAGATGATCTTCTCCGTCCATCGGGCTGTAGAGCAGGCGGAGTAGGCGGAGCAAGCGGAACGTTTCCTTTAACTCCGCCTCCCCATCCTCCTGAGGCTCAATCACATGAACGGAGGAAGGAAAGTTAGTTAGTACAGACGTCTCTTTCCCAATGTAAGTCTATGGGAAAAAGTCTTTTTGGCCGCAATGGCATCACGTGACAGACATGGAAGTTGTAGTACCGCCGTTTGCCCACTACAAAAAATTAGCTTCAAAGCCCGGCGCTCTTCCTGGAGGCTTGCTCGCTACCTGATCCGCACTATCCTACCCGATCGGTGCTGCACATGTGCAACTCTCAACAGAGATGATAAATAAGCCAGATGGCTCACTCCTTATCTACTTCCATCATCAGCTCCGGGAAAAAAAAACTATCGCTGACTACGACATCGATGCTGTAAGTAGCTAAGAAGTGAGCCATCTCGACTCTATCATCATCTCTGCTGAGAGTTGCATTAGTTATTCCCAGATTTATTTATTTAAATTCTTTTCCAGTTATGACTGTCAAACTAGATAATAAAATAAAGTTTTATGGCATTCGTTCTCTCTATGTAATTACTCATGTTTTACAGGGTTTAACCTGAGCCAGGCGATAACAACGACAGCGATCATTTCACATCCAAACAGGGTTAGTAGTACATTGTGAATTTCATTTCGAGGGACATGTTTTGTCGAGGATAACATTGATGTATCACAAATATGTTAGCATGATCGCCAAAGCAAGTCCAACATCCTCTGCAATTTATGTCCGTAGTTTAATAACGTAACAGACCGTGATGTTTTACTAAATCTAACCAATTAGTTTGGTTTTGTTTTGTTTCAGTTGACATCGTTAACCACGTGTTGTGGTCGAAACGTAATGGAGAATGCAGTTTAGTTGTATGGGAACGCAATTTTGTAGATTGACAGGGTTCCTGTATCGACCAATATGCAAGATCAGCCATCGGAATCGGTATCGGGAAGGAAAAAATGGCATCGTATCATCTCCATGTCCCGTTCTTTCTTCATTCAGGACACTTAAACATCATTCAAACCTTTACTTGTATAAAGACGTCTGGCTGCTCCGTCATGTAACACACCGCTTCATGCCAGCAGCCTTTGGTACATAACTGAACCTAAAGTTGTGATTACATCAGCTGGCGGTAAAGAGACGGCTGTTTTCACAACAGAGAAGGTATTCTGGATCAAACGTGGGTTTCGGTGCGTGGCTCTAATCTAGGTGTGTTTGTGTTCAGGTGGTTTTGGGTGCACACCGTCGGGTCAGTCGGTGTAATAACAGCAACCAGTGTTAAGTTTGATTCCCACCATATTAAAAACCCTTATCCGTTCACAGTCCTGTAAGACACCCGGGATCAAAACACCCACTAAACACCATGTGGTATGTGTTTGTCATGTTGTGTAATGGTGTTATGAAAGGCAAGCAAAAGGCATTCTTTGGGTTTAGGAAACCTGTGTGGGAGAACTAAAGACTACTTGTACAGGTTATAACATTCCTGTGATACTGATCTGCTCCAATACTTCACTGCAGGTTCAACACTTTTTCATGTATATCTTTGAGAGACAGGAAGTGAACTGGAACCACAAAGATCATTGTGATTCACAAAGAACACAACGTCTGTTTTTTACTGTACACAGGGTCAACAGTCCACATGGTTCAGACCTCTTAGTTGCATCTTAATGCGCGATCATAGAATGATATTTTAGACAGTAGTGTGCCTCTAACTTTCTGCAAAACTGTGTTAACATGAGAGTGACCTCCTGCACAAAGCCAGGTCCATAAAGAAATGGTTTTCCCAATTTAGTGTAAACTGGGATTTGAACCTGGGACCTCTCACATTGTTGGATAACTAGAAAGAAGCAGCCTAAAAACATTTCGTCACAGGCTTTATGCAGCTTAGGAACTGGCTAAAGAAAAACCTCACTTGACCCCTACCACTGTTATTTTTGGACGTTATGTTACAGCTCACGATGCTAAAGGGATTTCCTACTTACTGTTAATTGAAAAAAAGTATGTTTTCTTTAGTGTATAATCACCTGAAAATAAGAATGGTTGTGTTTTCGTTAGCTCAGAATGAGCCGTTTATATCTACATAGGGAGCGGGTCCTCTTCACGGAGTCCAGCATGTTTCTACAGAAGCCCAGAACGGACAAACCAAACTCCGTTAACTGATTGGGCCGGAGTTGATGATCGCTCCCATCGCCGCCGCTCTCTCTCTCTCTCTCTCTTGCTTCACCACTCACTTCCCACGTACACACACACTCTACACACTGGCTCTACAGACAGACATTCACGTTTTTGCATCGTTGTAATCTCCTCACCTCACCGCTAGATACCTCCAGATCCCACACACTGGACCTTTAGGTGCCTTAAACCTGCATTCTCTCTACCAGCCAGCAGGGGGCGACTCCTCTGGTTGCTAAAAGAAGTCTGATTGTATAGAAGTCTATAAGAAGTGTGAAGGCCGTAACATACTGTAAGATTCATTTTCATACTCATCTATCCGTTCACTCCTGCTCTGCGTGAAAGCATCTATCTGCATTCGTAGCATTGCTTTACTCGTTCTTCAGGGTTTTCTTTTAGACGAGGCTCAAGCAACACAAACAGACTTCTCACACCAACCTGCATGAGGCGTTCACAGAAAGATACAAAAACGTGTTTACAAAGCTTCACTGATGGAGTGTGTGTGTGTGTGTGTGTGTGTGTGTGTGTGTGTGTGTGTGTGTGTGTGTGTGTGTGTTCGTTCTTCAGGTGCAGGTTGCCTCGACCTACAAACATGATGAATAAACAGCTCAATCAGCTCCTAAAAATAACCCCCGGGGTAAACGGGACAGACGCTAAATAGTGGCGGTGACTTACACGGCGAGGCCGCCGTAAAGTCACGGTTGCTATGTGTGTCGGTTGCTATGCAATCGCTCGTCATAACCGGGGAGTTAATCAGCAGTTTGTCGTCTTTTATCCTGTTTTTATTCATTTATTTTTAGAAGTGATGCATCTAATAAAACCACCTGTTGAGGAGCATGCTCAGTCACATCCGTCTGGACCATTTATCACTTTACAACTGTACAACGGCCTTCACAATACTGAATACTGAAGACACTGGTATCATATGAAACTATAAAACCTGATGAATCCATCGGTACCAACCAGGTCAGACTAGCTGGTCATGAAGGAGGTTAAATAACGCTCCAAACTTATGCTAAATTTTGGTGAGAAAAAACTGTCATGTCCATTTTCAAAGGGGTCCCTTGACCTCTGACCTCCAGATGTGTGAATGTAAATGGGTTCTCTGGGTACCCACGAGTCTCCCCTTTACAGACATGCCCACTTTACGATCATCACATGCAGTTTGGGGTCAAGTCATAGTCAAGTCAGCACACTGACACACTGACAGCTGTTGTTGCCTGTTGGGCTGCAGTTTGACATGTTCTGATTGGAGCATATTGTTTTATGCTAAATGCAGTACCTGTGAGGGTTTCTGGATCAATATCTGTTATTGATTTGTGTTGTTAATTGATTTACAATAATAAATATATACATACATTTGCATAAAGCAGCATATTTGTCCACTCCCATGTTGATAAGAGTATTAAATATTTCACAAATCTCCTTTTAAGCGGAGCGAGCCATCGTTAATGTCATTATTTACACCTGTGCTTTTCCGAGTCAAACTGTTCGCCATGGAGATGATTAAGTTTAGTAACTTGAGCAACTGGATTTTTGGTGAATGTTTTACAAAAACAGTTCATGAGAAATATGACAGCAAAGTTGTTTTTTTGAGTGAAAGTATGTCACGTTGAAAAGTCTTCTTTTCCTTTTTCTTTCTGGTCCAAAAGGGGATGACTGGAATGGAAAAAGAGCCACAGCGTCCAGTTTCCAGTGTCAAAGTCAAACGATTTGTATAATTGGACGGGAGTAGGAAAGAAATAAGCTCTTTGTTTTTATATTTCAATCCAGGAGATGTAATCACATTAATTACCCGTTCTCTCTCTCTCTCTCTCTCTCTCTTTTTCTCTCTCACACACAATCAAGACATCGGTAGAGGAGGATATTAAAGTTGTCATCCGCTGAAGTTACAAATCTTACTTCCAATCTTTCATCTCCATGCTCATAAAGACTAAATCCTCACAGTCACAGAATGATGCACGAAGCAAACAGAGAGCTGGAAGAGAGGGATGTAAAGCTGGTGTTTGTCTGTGTTTGTCGGGTCTATGACCAGATGGTGGATGTGGCATCTATTAAGGTCAACGATGTTTCACATTTCCTGAAAGCCCTGCAGAGGAGAGCCGAGCTCAAAGAAATCAGAATCAGGAGAAAATCTGTTCAAACTTAAAAGACCCATCGACTCTGGTAACTATTATCACTGATGAAGAAATGACACAGAGATGTGAATCCTTCACAGAGCTGTTACTGATGTTTCTAATGCTCTAACGGAGAGGGTTTAAAGCCACAACACGACATGTTACAGGTTGAAACCATCAACAACAGAAGAATATGTGGTTTGTGTGTTTCCAAAGCACGATGCTGCTGTCAGACGTCACCGCAGGGCGTCTGAGAGGACGATCTCTGCCGTTCAGAGTGATGTAGGTTAAAGATGTTAAGGTCTTCCTGCAGCTCATTTGTGTCCGACATGTCATCAACTGATGGCCACATGTGCTGTTAGCTGTTGTTAGTTTGTTTTTTAGAACCACTGTGGTTTAGAAGTGAAATTTATTTAACCAAAAGTAAAGAAAGCAACTCGAAAGGAACCTGCTATCACTCTTTAACTGGCTTTTAACACATAAACACTAATTACAAGACATTTTAATAACATGGCAGTAAAGCAGACCAATATATCCGATCACAGGATTTGGACTTTCAGCCAGGAGACTGGTCTTCGTTTCCCGTCTGAAACCAGAAGTCAACGTCGATTTATTTGTCACGTAACTTCCGTACTTAAGTTACAGCACTTCCGGTGTTATTTAAACTCAAACCGCGATCTTTTCCTAAACCTAAACTAAGTAGTTTTGTTGCCTAAACCTAACCAAGTCGATCTACTTCTAAACCTAACCAAGTCGATCTACTTCTAAACCTAACCAAGTCGATCTATTCCTAAACCTAACCAAGTCGATCTTTTCCTAAACCTTACCAAGTCGATCTACTTCTAAACCTAACCAAGTCGATCTACTCCTAAACCTAACCAAGTCGATCTACTTCTAAACCTAACCAAGTCGATCTACTCCTAAACCTAACCAAGTCGATCTACTCCTAAACCTAACCAAGTCGATCTACTCCTAAACCTAACCAAGTCGATCTACTCCTAAACCTAACCAAGTCGATCTACTCCTAAACCTAACCAAGTTGATCTACTTCTAAACCTAACCAAGTCGATATACTCCTAAACCTAACCAAGTTGATCTACTTCTAAACCTAACCAAGTTGATCTACTTCTAAACCTAACCAAGTCGATCTACTCCTAAACCTAACCAAGTCGATCTACTCCTAAACCTAACCAAGTTGATCTACTCCTAAACCTAACCAAGTCGATCTACTCCTAAACCTAACCAAGTCGATCTACTCCTAAACCTAGCCAAGTCGATCTACTCCTAAACCTAACCAAGTCGATCTACTTCTAACCTAACCAAGTTGATCTACTCTTAAACCTAACCAAGTCGATCTTTTCCTAAACCTAACCAAGTCGATCTACTCCTAAACCTAACCAAGTCAATCTTCAATGAGGACTACTCACCTTTATTGGCAGCAAAATAGTCGGACACATTTATCTCAACACCTCAGCAGATAAACCAAAACTACTACTCAAACAAAAGATATCTTTTTATAGCTAGGGTGAACTAACTCTTTAGAGATAATGGCACCAAATGGTATCATCTATGGGAAACCCTTTATAGATCAGCCGGGACGTTGAACACATGATAGTGCCTGAGGACAGTCCAACACCAACGTTAACCCTAAAGCCCGTCCACCACATGTTGTGTTCTGTTACGTAACTCCAGTAACAACGAGCCGCGTTCTGCTTCAGCAACAGTGAAAGGAGACACAGTTTATTAATTGGTCCAGTTCACATCCACTCCACTCTGCATCCTCTCTGTTAACAAGCTTTAAGGTTGACTTAAATATCTCTGATGTCTGAACACACGAACACACAGAGACATGCTGTTCTCTCTGCTGTTGCTGTTGACCGGTCCAAAGCATGACACATACTGCACAGTACGCAGTGAAACAATGACTTCCATGAAGACAGTAATTATTGAACAATTACTCTGTGCATGTCTTTGTCTCAATAAACATGAAGTACTTTCGCTTTGTTAACACACACGTGTAGCAAAGTGCTCTTCCAGTTTCACATACAGGTGCAGAGGGCACATGTTCACTGGCAGCTTCAGACATGTACAAAATGGTTTAAGTTTTAACCTTTTAAAGGGACTGTCTGTAACTTTTTACACGTGTAAATCTACCGGGTCGGGATCCCATGAACGCTCACATATGGAATCTCTCCTTCTCTGGCCGGCCTTCACTCACACACCACGCTCATTCTCGCTGTTTCGCTCCACCTCTCACGTGCATGCTGCTCACTCCACACTGCAGAAGAGTTAGTTTAGCTCTGAGAATATCTAGTGAATGCACAGTGGACGTTTGTGCAGAAATAAATGCTGCAGCTCCTCCAGACCAACAGAGGTTTCCTGTGTCTTGTGAAGCGACGGGGCTCCGCAGAGAGAAACGTTATCGTCTCCGACCGGGTGCCGGAGGGAGACACCGGCTCCCGATAACGTTTCTGAAAAGCCAACACTAGTATCAGCATTGATTCATGGAGAGACCTTCGTCTGGTCAGCTAACATTACTGCCAAGCAGCTGAAATATAGAGTGATATTGTGTTTTTAGCTGACGTGTGTCTCCTCACTGTTTTGATCGATGCTCCTTCATGTCTATGTAGAGCGAGCACAAGCGCGAGCAACAGGACGCTGACTTTCGTTGACTTAACGGCTACAGGTGTCGCTGTTAAGAAGCATTTCTGAAAGTTACATATAGTCCCTTTAAAGCCTTAACATACCGAACATAAATGAAGAATAGCTCCACAACTACCAGGTCTATATGCATGATCTCAGTAACATTGTGACTGTTACTATGCCTGAGTAAACTGTGATGAACCAAAGGAAAAAAATTTCATTTTTATCCTCGCTTTAAAATGTTTTCTAGATTAGACAAGTGTGCCAAATGGGGTTTTCTACCTCTTGAAAGGGAATCTGGCTCTAAAATACTCCTGATATCCACTACAGGAGGCTATGAGCACACAATGGAGCCTTTGGCCATGACCTTTACCCTGTGCATCATCACACTCTACAGGATTTGCTGCTTGTCTCTGTTTTATATTTCTGTAAATTCAATACAACAAGAGATGACTCAGTAAAGAGAATAATCATTAGTAGCCCAGTAACCACATAAACCTTGTTAGAAAGTCTCCAGTGTTAATAACACGTCTCTCTCTGTGCGTTGGTTAAAATGGAATTCACATAAAAGGGCTTATAGTAATATTTAAGTGTTATATATCAGCCTTAATTGTATAATACGGTTATAATTAATGCATTTAACTGCAGTGGAGGTTTATAAAGCGGAGAGAGAGACGTTCAGAGCTGCAGATGTTTGAAGTGGTTGTTTACGTGGAGATTTGGATTCGGCTGATTTAGATGCTAACGGTGCAGTAATGATGTTAGAGTGCTAGAATGAATCAGTGGACGGTACTCGGCTGGTGGTCGGAGGGTTGAAACAATCCAAACACTCAGAATAACACACACAGATGACTACGGACTATAGCCGGACTGGACCATGTGTTACATTAGTTCCCCTTCAACAAAACCTTTATTTAAAGACCTGATTTTCTTCATGTTTGCTACAAGCAGGCTTAGACTGAG
>CAKALG010042742.1:0-10150 GCA_916700815.1 Helicolenus hilgendorfi
TCACAAACGCCATCAGGAGCTCTGAGACAGGATGGATTGGACCCGGTCCTCCCCGGATACATTATCACAGGGCGATTTGATTTCTCCGCTCATCGCCGCATCATCGTATTACAACATCAAATCTGATCATCTTTAAGCAGGATTGCTCGATAAATTGTCATGTGACAACTCCAACATTATACATGCTCAACATGAGCATGATTGCTTTGTTACTAAGAGCATGTTAGTATTTGGCATTTAGTTCAAAGCAGTGTTGTTCTCATAGTCTAACAGAGACATGTGGTTGCAGACTCATTGATTGCTGTCTTTATGACTAATGGAATTGTATAATGTTTCTTAATATTAACCCTCTTGTTGTCTTCCCGTCGACCATGCAACTTTTGTCTTCCTGGGTCAAGCGTACATTATAAATTATCACCCAATTCTGTATTACACCTTTTTGGCCAACTTCATTCCAACTCATTACCACAAGTTTTACACTTTTTTTGGAGTTCATAGTCAATAAGCCTAATTTATATGAAATTAAACTTCATTCTTTTAGGAAAAAATGCAGAAATTATGAATTATTTGGACTATACTCAAAATTGGAGGAATAATTTTGATGGATTATGACAGACCGTTATATGTCAAAGTTTAGTCCGAATTGATTACAAATATTATAATATAAAAAAAAAAGAATTAATGACAGTGTGACACGTTGCACCAACGGGTCAAAATTGACCCGGGAACACCACAGGTGCTATAATTTTGAATAAAATACCCATAATGCAACGAAAGTAGTGGTCATTATTTCTTTTTGCAAAGACCATATAAGGGAACCATCCATGTAATTTTGGGGCAATTAGGTGAAAGACATCCATATTTATGATATAATGAAGTTTGAAAATGGGTCAAATTTGACCCGAAGACAACAGGAGGGTTAACGTCTCAAATTTGACAGAAGAACGTGGCTTTTTGTCTCTCTTTTGTCTCACAGGTTTAAAGAGAGAAAAGATGAAACAGCTCATAGCAGTGCTTTAATTAAAATTAATTGGACTCCAACAATACATGAAAGCTAGTAAACTTATTAAAAATAATAACAATAATGAACAAATTTGAGGAGAATAAAGCAGAACAATAATGCCTTTGGAGTTTTGGCAATGTCCCAATACAGCCTCACATAAAACATCTGAGAGAGTCGTGGGGCAGACTGAACAAAGCTCCGAACATAATCACAGCAAAGAAAAGGAAATACAATTAGATATAAAGGATAAAGCATAAAGCACTGCATCCTCCCCAATGATCATTACTATGGAAATTACACTACCATACAGATGAAACACATTAGCGTCATACAAAACACATGATGTTTGTTGTAGAGCTATTGTAAAGAGATTACATTCAATTATGCAGGTTGTGTTGTTGTGCAAATACAACAATGTTTGTCTTTTCAAAAAATATATATTTTTTTGTTGGGCTGTGGTATTAGATCTTTGGTCTACAGTGACCTCCGTTAAGTTAGAATAAAAAAAAGAAAAGAAAATATTTTATTTTGAAGGGGAATTGAGGTCATCTCTGAGCAGAGCAGCAGGAAATGGGATCTGTAGCTCACACAGACACTTCCATTAAGGGAGGAAGGTGTGGACATTATTTATTTTAATATCACCTTGGGATGTGTTTCACGGGACAATAAGGAAAAGAAAAATGAACAAATCAATACAAGGCCCATGGGATATTTATTTGAAATGTTCAAGAAAAGTACCTCTTATTGTACAAAGAGCATTCCTACTAAGAGCACCATCATCAGTAGCCAATGTATATTTCATTCCACTGAAATAAAAAATATTAACCTTTGCCTCAAGGGCAAATATGATTTTTTTTTTTTTTAAATCATCTTTTCTTAAATTTTCTCAAAAGGTAAGGTAGGCCTGAGTTTAATATTTCTGAGCAGATAATATTGCTTTTGGTAAATGTCATTTTGAAGACAGCTGCAGAATCACCTCAAAATGAAGAGCGATGCTTTGCAAACTTTGAGAAAACTGTGAGTTTCATCAGTGCAGTGCTGAAAAAAGTAGTCAGATCCTTTTACAATGCAAATATAATCCATTACCAAGTGAAAGTCCTGAATTCAAAATGGTACTTAAAGGTCCCATATTATGCTCATTTTCAGGTTCATACTTGTATTTTGTGTTTACATGCTGTATTGTTAAAAAAAGCCTTTGTTTACTTCATACTGTCTGCCTGGATATACCTGTATGTACCCTGTGTCTGGTCATTTCGGTAGAATTTGACAATAGAATATAAAGAATTTTGTATTCATTTTGTACGGCACTTTCTAGGCGGACGTTTTACCGGCATCCGGTAATCGCTTTCAGTCCAAAATGGCGGAAACGTAGCTTTGCTGCAGGGCACTGATGTTGCAACGGAACAAACAATTGACTTTCACTTCTTGGCAGTATACGTTCTTTGATTTTAGTGCATTCCAATGGAATGTGGGTTCATGTTTACTTCCTGTCAGCTGATGTCATTCACATTTAGCTTAATGCAACCTGAAATAAACTGGGACACATTTACGACGGTACGACGGAGTATTAGGGCCACGTTGAGGAAAAATAAATAAATCTGAGATTATGATAATAAAGTCATAATATTACAAGATAGTCATAGATTTACGAGAAAAAAAGTCGTAATATTATGATAATAAAGTCATAGGTTTACGAGAAAAAAAGTCATAGTATTATGAGAATAAAGTCATAATATTGTAAAGTACTAATTTTACGTGTTATTTTCTTTTTTTTCTCGTAAAGTTATGACTTGATTCTCATAATATTACGACTTTTTCCCTCAATGTGGCCCTAATACTCTGTAGTACATGTGCACTTTGGTCCTCACTGCATTAGACTTCTATGCTTAATACTTCGACTATAAACTGTTACCTTCATCACAATGATCAAATGTTTTGCAGCTCCAGACAGATTGTTTTTTTGTGCCTAAAATGTCTCTTTTGCTATTAAAGGTTGCTGACTTCTGCTCAACAAAGATGCCCTTGAGCAAGGCACTGACCCCACCAGCTAGATGGAGCAGGACGCTGAACACAGAGTGGTGCAGGAAATGTCTTCAGCTTTACTGTATCTTCTTCAATGAGCAGCTTCCTGCGGCTGTTTGACTCACTGTGTGTGTACATGAGATCTCATTTCAAAATCACCACTCTGCTTCGCGCGTTTATGTACCCCCCTCCCTACCATGAAGCACGAGCTACTAATCATGCACAGGCGTGCACCAACGTGCTTTTTTAGCCCACATTTCTTGGCGGAGTAAAGCTGCATTCCGCCCCACCCCTTCAAAACAACACCATCACCACCACTGTAACCCAAAGCAGGAAGCACCGACACACGCTGCTTTCTTTCTTTCTCTTTCTTTCCTCTTTTATTTGTTTAGTTAATACGGAGACACTTTGGTGATTACAGCAACGGAGAAGCACATAAAGAGGAGAAAAGGCGTTATTCCTGTTGATGCTGTTGACGACCACCGCGGAGAGAAGACTGACAGTTGGTTCCATCCAGTACAAGGCTCAGGCGCAGCTGTGGATGCATCTGACACAGAGCAGCTCGGAGAAGGGTATGTGCGCAAAAACACACATACAAGGCGAGAAAGCCAGTGTAAAAACACAGATACACACATGTGGCGGATACCTTGCTATAACCTTACTGCTTTGTTCCACCGCAGGATGCAGGATGCGGTCTGTTACATAGTAAACATGTTATCCACGTCCACTTGTTTACAACGCGCAACAGCCGTTTCCAAACCTGCAGGACAAATATGCTCGGAATGTCCTTTTCTTGCTCGTCCTAGTAACTCGTAGTAAGTGTTGTTTAATCAACATCACCGCCACCAGACTCTGTCTCTGTCACTGCTCTGTCATGTGCTTTGACAGCGTCGTCGCCCCACAAACACCAATACTACAACCACCAACCCTCCCTGTTGCTATCTCTCCCCCTCTCTCTCTCTCTCGTTGAACCAATCCTCGTTAGCAGTCCATGCAATTTAACGCGTCTTTGCTTAGTGGCAATATAACACGCCGTGTCAAATAAAACACAAGGCCTCATGTCAATCATTAAACGGTTGTCTTTAATTCGGCATACGTACCGCACGCCAGGCGGGACTTTAACCCAATAAAATTCAGAGATTTTTAAATTGCTCCCCACACTGTTTGCTACCGGAAACCCCAGTGTGTTTTGATAGTAGGACCAGGGAAACCAGTTGTGTAGTTTAACCTTAATTGAAAGCGCGTTTTTGATAGGCGGATCATATACATGCCGAATTTATCAGATGCTCATAACGATTCTTTTAAACTATAAATCATGTTACATAACGCATAGCATAATGCACCAAAACCGTGTCTTCTTTAAATTTGAAAGATTTTAAATGGAGTTTTGCACCAATACTTTAGGACTGTATATATGAGGAAGGAAACATGTCAGTGTTTGTGGTATATTTAAATATATTTGTCTTGGCCAGTGGATAGACTGTTCAGCTGTCTTGTAGGAGCTGTAAACATATAGGCTACACACTGTATAGCCTTGAGGAAAATGAAGTATTACATCACTGTGCATCCTAAGGGAGGGCTGGTCAGCAGCAAGCTCCACTTGTTACTCGACTTTACATGAAAACAGTGAAGGCCTGTAACAGAAACGTACTGGTTCTATTGAAGAACTGAACAGAACAGCCGTTGACTGCTGCACTGTGAAGAGAACTGCCAAGATGTAACAGCAAGCATATGACAGGATCAGAATCAGAGTCAGTTTTATTGCCAAGTGCATACATACAACGAATTTGACTCAGCTTTTATAGATCTCTCTAAGCGTACTTACACAGAAATAGAAAAGAAAACAGCTAAAGACAATGACAATAAAGCTGGTGAAGATATATGTGCTGTCATTTTTAAACATTGTCTGTTAGTTACAGGTAAAAAAAGAAAGAAAAGAAGAGCATGGGTCTCAAAGCGGTGACATGCTCATTTACTTTCGCTGCGATGCATGCTCTATAAATAAAGTACTCACACATGAGTGGCTGCTTACGTCTGAAAAGCACTGATTTACTAAAGCCTGCAGCCCTGGATGTCCTCTAGCCAGGGAACACTCAGCAAGGTAACCTCTGGCTCCATTTGATACAGACTACATGTCGGTTTAATCACCACCTCTTTCATCCTCCTTTGGTTGATAGACAGAGAACACAAAGCAGAACGTTCATGTTGTCTGAAACACGGAGGAATCTCATTTTCAATTCATTTTATCATGGATACCATGTAACATGAAAATCACGCTGTCACGGTAACATGTACGGGTGGGCAAAAAAAATGATTCACCTATGTGTTTTTTTTTATGATTTTGAAATCAATTTTTTTAAGCCAGAATCAATGTATTTGCTTAATTTGAGTCTATATGGAGGTAGATGGAAGTTACCACTTTTATTGTTGTAGTCAGAGTAACGTGATATTATATCCGTTCCGTATGCGTCACTCAAAACAAACAGTAGCCGGCCGGCCGGCCGTAGCAAGCAGAAACCGGTAGATATGACAGAGCAGAATAATAAGAAGAAGTAGAATAAGAAGTATAAAGGTGTGACTACATCCAGTTTTCAAAATAAGGTGCTAACAAAGGGAACTGTATATACAAAATACACATATGGAAATAAGATTGATTGGATTATATTATATTATATATTATATTATATAACAAATAATGCCCGACGATGACTGATATATTTGACGTCAGTTCATCTCTGACTACATAAATGCTGAAATCAAACATTCTTAGTGGATTAATTTAGATATTTTCCAAAGTAAAAGTCCCTAGAAGTGTATGATTCAACTTGTTCCCATGGTCTAGTGTTAAAAACGTTCACAATAAATCGTAATATCGAGTCGCAATACATATCAAATCGGCACCTAGGTATCGTGATAGTGTTGAATGGGGAGATATGTGTATCGTCCCAGCCCTAGTAGCATGATTGTACTTTTTGACACAGATCGGTGCTGCAGTGATAGAGATCTCTTCGGGATGATTTTGTGGCATGTCAAGGATTACGAACAAGACAGAAAAAGCTTGTATTGACGTATATACGTAGCCGGATGCCGGCAGTTGGAGGTCAACCTTCACATAGTTTGAGCGGAAGCTCCTGTTTGCCTGCGACTACCTGAGCTGGGGAGACCGCAGGAATGCACGCCTTTGCATTTCATTGGATTTGCGTCAGCTCAGCTCAGCCAGGAACGAAAATACCAAGAGGTTTGCTCAGCCGTCACGTGTGTCACTCTGCATTCCTCCGTCTTTATGTACAAGAGCTTACACCGGCGGGCCTCTAGTGTAGCTTTGCAGACAGTTTTGTTAGAATTTTCCACACTAAGTGAAGTCTTCCATGCTGCCTACTAAATATGTGTGTGACAGTAAGCTATATCTGCGTTTTGCAGGTGATACACTGAGGTTAGTCAACTTCCGTTCGTCAAACAAACTTCCTCTCTTTCTCTCACTTCCCCCTCCTGTCTGCGCCTGTTCTTGGCAGACAGGTTCAGTCACATTACCTTGCTATAATACGGACACCTCCTCTGCAACAGCGCAATACTTTTTGTCAGCTTTGCCCAAGGCGTGGTGCTGCCAGTCATCACAGGGTGTTATTCTTCGTCATCCGCGGTGGCGTCACGGTCTACGGTGTGTCAGCTCCTTCGCGGGGATCACAGCAGATGGTGTTGCTGAATATTTTGCCAGCGGATTCGAGTCGACAGGTTGTAGCTCTGATTATTAGATAGTAAACCACAGGTGGCAGCGGTTGTGTGTCTCCATTGAGGAGCTTATGCTTCAGGCCTCGAGGCTATATCACTAGGACACCCCCAGGGACTCAGAGGAGGTGTCCATGCATAGCAAAGCAAAACAAATATATGCTTGAATTAACAAAGCAAGAGCCATACACAGCATTGGACCCCTGGGAGTATTGTTTGTCCACTAGAGTCTAATATTTCCCTCGGAGCCATATGTGCGATTCCAAGAGGAAAGTCCCACAGCGGTCCAGAAATGTAAAGAAGTTGTGCAGAATAACAGCTGTTTATTTGTCTGTACACTAACCCCTCCTCCTGCAAAACAACATCTGAGTCAATTATGTTCTGTTAAAAAAGAAGGAAGCTGCAGTAAGAGAGCAGCGGCACTGGTGTTTCAGACGGACAGCTGGAGCCCACAGGCCAACATGCTATAGTTGAGCCAGACGCTCACGGCTGACTGGTCTCTTAGCTGACAACTCTGACTTCCCTTCTAGCCTGGTCCCTCCTCATACAGCACTTCACAGTGTTGAGCTCAAACCAGACCGTCATTTTTTATCTAGGAATGAGTGGCGATGGTCATCATGATTGTGTGATAGTAGCAGTGATGAGTGTCAATGCAGGGCTTTATCTATTGGTTAAGAGTTTGCCAAGCAGCATAACATTCCTCTGGAGATCAGCCAAAACATGGACAGTGCATTCATGGAAAGTCATTCTAAATACTCCAAGAAACTGTGGATAAGTTTGCTACCACAGCTTTGTGTTTTTATGTCCCTTCTTTGGAGTTTCTCTCTCTCCTGCCAGTGGTTGTTGAGCCTTAACACCTTCTAAGAAAAACCCGTCAAAAGTCATCAACCGTCAGCTGAGCCTCATCCTCCTTCGTCAGTGTTGCTACGTCTGACAAGCTTTCTGTTCTCTGTTCTTAAAACTCAAATGATAATCACATGCAGTTTGGGGCAAGTCGTAGTCAAGTCAGCACACTGACACACTGACAGCTGTTGTTGCCTGTTGGGCTGCAGTTTGCCATGTTATGATTTGAGCATATTGTTTTATGCTAAATGCAGTACCTGTGAGAGTTTCTGGACAATATCTGTCATTGTTTTATTGATTTCCAATAATAAATATATACATACGTTTGCATAAAGCAGCATATTTGCCCACCCCCATGTTGATAAGAGTATTAAATACTTGACAAATCTTCCTTTAAGGTACATTTTGAACAGACAAAAAAATGTGCGATTCATTTGTGATTATTTGCGATTAACTATGGCCAATCATGTGACTATTCGCGATTAAATATTTCAATCGATTGACAGCCCAAGTTCTGGAAAGGTTAGGGGGAAAAAAAGACCTTCCAACTCTGTACATTCCAGGTATCGCTCTTAAGGCCAACGCATACCGGGGTCGAACGGCGTGCGTCAAAACTGCCGCCCCAGTTATTTTCTATTTACACTCCCCATACCACTGTCCTATTTCACGCCAGCTTGACTTCTGATCTCTTCACTCACCTCATGCAGTCGCTGTCTCTCGTGTGTGGTGATGAATGGATGAGGAGAGACTAGTTGTTTAGATCCAAAAAATGTCCCAACAGCTGTTATCCCGAACAGAAGCACATGGCTAATTATTATGCAAAACAATCATCGGACCTTCCTGGTCACGTTTTCTTCCTTCGGTTGTGAGGGCATGACCCGCCCTACTCTGCGTCTGGTTGGCTTACCCTAATATCCTTACCTTAAACCCTAAACAAGAAGGGAAGGTCCGATGATGTGATTTTTGCATAATAATTAGCCATGTGTTGCTGTTTTGTTGCACAGAGAGACTGTGTATTTTCTGAAAGGATGGGCCGTCGTGAACAATGGGAAGTGTCCACACACTTCCCATTTTAAGCGAAATACTCGAGACGCGCTGCAGCACGACGCTTCCTTTTAGCGCTAGGTTGCTTTTCCTCTTTACTCGCTCTTTCACCTTTACCTTGACTTTTCAAACATGACAGGCTGGCAGGTTGTCCTGGCAACCTCCCAGAAAAACAAACAGGTCGAGGCTGAAAGAGAAGTAGAGAGAAAGGAAGTGAGGCTTCCTGCAGCAGACGCTCATCTGTACACAACCAGAAGCCCTCCCTCAGGGCCAGATGTTGACCTTTGGTCCCAAATCTCTCATCAGGAGTAGACTGCTTTCACTGGTAGATAGGCAGTGTGTATCTCTGTCACTATTTCTCATCTCATCACTCTCTCTCGTATCCCCCTCTACACACACACACACACACACACACACACACACACACACACACACACACACACACACACACACACACACACACTGGCTCCGTATTCATTACGTAATTGACTCTCAGTAGAGAGCAACACGGTGCAGTCACTGAGGGCAGCCACAGGGTTAAAAAGAAGCTGTTGTCTCGCTTGCACAAGAGCAAACTTGAAGCGAAACAAAGGAACCAGGCAACGGCAGACAGACACACACGTGTTCCAGCCACTTAGTTGTAGACTGAGAAATTTGAGTTTGTCAGCATGTTGTGCAGCGTTATGCCAGCCAGGCTTAAATCAAATATACATGCAGTGGTTCCTGTTGAATACATGTACTGTGGATAAGTACGTCACTAATGGTTGGTTGTTGAACGCTGCTGTAACACATCTAGAAAGAAGCTGTTAAGACCAGGGGCTCTCCAACTTTGTGGGGCCAGGGAAAGAAATTTCCAAGGACCCCGTCTTAATCGTAACACTGATTAATACTAAATTCTGATTGGTCAATCACGGCGTTCTGCGGTCTGTAATTTCTTTCAACAGACCGTTGCTATGTATAGCAGATCGTTAGCTCTGATGTCGGACTCTGGCGGACCGTTTTTGTGTCAAAATATTGATTTCTTCAGTAAGTAGCCGTGTAATAAGTGTAATAATGTACAGCTAGCGGGTCATTGTTTCGCGTCGGGATAGAGCATCACACTGTCGGGGATTCTTTCACAACAATGACCGGCTCGCTGTACATTATCCCTTACTTATACTCTTAGATGCTATTGGAACTATTTGTATTCTAAAATCGTTCAACCTTAATCAGACATGTTTCATAGTGATACACAGAAACACATTTCAATTTGAATCATGCCAAGATAAGATGAGATGATCCTCTTTTAGTCCAACAGCGAGGAAATTTGCAATATTATTGAATATTAATACCACTTATATACAGAGGGTGATTTTATTCAAATTGCATTTGGACTCAGGGCGAGAGCTGCACCGTGAGGGACTGGTAAGCACTACGCCTCACGTTAAAGGAGCCAGATAAAATCGCTCAGGCCCCTCCCTAGGGAGTTTCCATGTCTCCCCGTGTTAGCGTGGGTTTCCTCCGGGTTTCCTC